>CM035426.1:109193693-109351193 GCA_020310875.1 Ceratopteris richardii | reverse complement strand
ATGTCGTGTATGGAGTGATCTGTGTGTAGCTACTTGAGCCCGCAAGCAAGCCTTAGGCACCCAAATTTGTCTGGATTGTGGGTCAACCTTCATCAACTTCTTGGGTACCCATATAGATTTTACTTTTACAGAAGACTTCTTCGAGGACTTCTTATTAGTGGCTAGTCGTTGATCACTAATAGGAAGTTGAGCTAGTTGCTGTGGCTTGACCGTAATAGAATGCTCGCCTCTCCGCACCCACACTTGTTTCGATGACTGAGACACCTTGCTTCGTGAGTTCTTTTGGCTTCCATTATAGGTCATCTGCTTCTTCTGTTTTTTATGCACCTTTGGTTGCCGCCTCTCGATGGCCTTTGGGAAAGAAGGGAGTTCCGTCGTATCCTTGCCCTCTTTGTTGAGATAATCATCCCTCTGCATCACATAGTTTTGGACAAGAATAGCATGGTCATCTTCATGTGTACTCCTGGAAGGACCAGGAGCTTGTGCCTTTCTTAGTTCCTTGAGTGCTCCATTGTCTAATTCAACTGTAATTCGACTCTGATTTACCCATACCTGAAGAAGTCCACTTCTTAGGTTTAGGTTGACTGCATGATCATAGATCCAGTCTTGACCCAAAACAAGAGGTTCAGTGAGATCCTCATCTTGACACACTAGTACTTTAACTGTCATTAGAACATCCTCAATGTAGAGGGGAAGTTCCACCTCGCCATGCAAGGGGTTTCCACGCCTCCCAATCCTATGAGATATGCTTCTATAGGATTGACATTTAATTTCAACTCTCGACAGTAAGAAATTTTAATGGCACTAGTGGCTGCACCTGAGTCAATCAAGGCCCGTACAGTCCTTGCACTCTTTCCTTGTCCTATCTCCAAGGTTACAAAAGGACGTAGGTCAACTATTCTATGAGAGCTACTACCTGCAACTTCACACATAGCCATATGATATTCTGGGCGCGCGTAGTCATTTGTTCTATGCAGATCTCTACCCTGTCTTCTCAACTTCATTCTTCGGATGCGTTCCAACGCTTCTGCCTAAGCTTCTTCTCAAACTCGTTTTTCCTCTTCTTTACGTTTCTTGGCAGTGTTGAGCCGATTGAGCATTTCCTCAGTGAGAGGTTCCTGATATAACTTGACTCTGCATCTGCTTATGTAGTTAGGGAGAATATCGCGTTCGAGTGTGGCTAATTGGACAGCTCCACTAGTCGAGATCCTATTTATGATCATAGGTCCATAGCCTCTCTTCTCTAATTTTCTTGCATGTTGTTTCAGGGTATACACCAAAACTAAGTCTCCGACCTTCAATCCTTTATCCTTAACATGGGAATCAAAGTACGCCTTCTGTCATTTCTTAGCTGCATATATTCTTGCGGCATCCCTCAGTCTTGTCTCTCCTAATCGCTCAAGGTCCAAGATCCTAGAGGAGAGCTCATGGCCCGTCGACTCATGCTCCTGTGCTATTCTCAATGTAGGAATCAAGAAGTCCAAAGGTAGCACCGCATTTTGGCCAAATACCATCTGAAAAGGTGTGGCTTGGAGTACCGTTTTATAGGCAACTCGGTATGCCCAAACAGCATGGTGTAGCTTTAAATTGTCCCAATCAGAGCGTTTATTATTCACCAATTTGGTCAACACATTGCATAGAATCTTATTTGTGCTTTCTGCTTGCCCATTAGCTTGTGGATGGTAGGGGGCAGACTTCTTGTGTATAACCAAGAACCCTTGGAGAAGATTTTCGATAACTTCATTCAAGAAGTGAGTCCCTCTATCACTGACTAGCTCTATAGGTAGCCCGTATCTTGTGAATACATTCTCAAATAAGAACTTAGCCGTCGTTTGAGCATCGTTCTTCGTGGTAGCTTTCACTTCTACCCACTTGGTTAGATAGTCGGTGGCCACAATGATATATTCAGCATGGGAACCCTTAGCTGGGGGATTAATAGGACCAACAAAGTCTATTCCCCACTTAATCACACCGTTTCACATAGGTATGTGCATCCATGTGAAGGGTAGGCCACCACAACCCTGCAAATAGGATTGCTCTAATCACCCGATCTGGTCCAAAATGTCCTCCTGCTACACCCTGGTGAGCAGTTTCCAAGATCTTTAAATATTCATTCTCATGGACACAAAGTTTGAGGTAACCATTTTTACCACGCTTGTATAGATTATCACCAATGAGTGAGTAATCTAGGGCTTCTTGTTCTAGACTTCTCTGTCTGGCCAATGTCACATTTTGTGGGAATGTTTTCGTCCTCAAGAAGGCTACTAGTGGTTCACTCCAATCTGGCACTACGAATACTTGATAAAGAGTGGCATGCTCCACGGGTGGCTTAATGCAACAGATCGGGCATTCTTTGCACAATTTATGGACATCAACTTCCATAGTCGGCCAATGTACTCCGAGTCTCCTTAGTGTCTGTAGGGTTCGTTGCTTTGAGTGGTGTTGCTCTAATGCACCTACATGTGCTAATTGCAACCATTTAGCGTACTCATCCTCTTCCACACAACAAGCTATGATCCCTTGACCTGTATGCTTGTACATACTTCCTGCCATGATCTGGTATTTTTGGGCTTTTACTACCTCTCTATCTTGAGTGTTTATGACTGGGTGGTTAGGCCCGTATGTCAATACTGGCACTAATGACTTAGCCCACTGAGGTACAACTTCCAAATTAAACAAGTAAGCATCAAGAAGGTCATCTGATACTCCTTGTGTGGCTTCTCCCGATGTGAGCCTAGAGAGATGGTCTGCTCTCAAGTGAGTCTTCCCTTTCCTCACCACCACTTCAAAGTCGTATTCCATTAGTAAGAGAAACCATCTTACTAATCTACCTTTATTGCATGGCTTGTTTACCAAGTACAACAGTGCTTGATGATCAGTAAAAAATTTAAACTTATTTGCAAGCAAATAGTGTCTAAACTTTTTATCTGCATATACCATGCCTAATCCCTCTCGTTCAGTGGTGGTAATTTCCTTCAGTTGCATTCAACTGTCTACTAGCATAGGCAATTGGAAGATCCATATTACCTTCGCCTATAGGTTGTGCAAGCACACATCCAATAGCATAATTGGATGCATCCACATGAACATGGAAGGGCTTATTCCAATCTGGTGTGGTCAAGATTGGTGCTGAACACAATCTTCTTTTGAGCTCGTTGAAAGAGTTGTCACATTCATCAGTCCACTCAAAGTTGGTCAAAAGTCTGTACAGTGGCTTGGCAATGATGGCATACATGTATATAAAGCGTCGGTAATAGCCACAATGCCCCATGAAAGCTTGTACTTCCTTGACATTCTTTGGCCTAGGCAACTCTGCTATGGCTCTTACTTTCTCTTCATCAGTGGATATGCCATTCTTTGACACTATGTGTCCTAGAATCTTGCCTTGCCTGACCATGAAAACACACTTTTCTGGGTTCAGGCAGACTTGATATTCTCTACATTTGTCAAAGATTTGCCTGAGTTCTGGTATATGTGTCTGTCTAATGTTGGAATGAGCACAGAGATCATCAACATAGACCTCTAAATTCTTCCTCAAGAACTCTTTAAACACGTGACACATCAATCTTTGGAAAGTTGTAGGAGCATTGGTAAGCCCAAATGGCATTACTCTAAAGGCAAATATGCCCCACTCTGTGGCAAAAGCTGTCTTATGCTGATCTTCTGGAGCTATGGCTACTTGATTGTAGCCCGAAAATCCATCAAGGAAACTGTATACTTCCTTGCCTGCTACTCTTTCTAAGAGATGTTCCGTGATAGGAAGCGGATAGTTATCTCGAATAGTGGCTGCATTAACCTTCTTCAAGTTAATGCACGTAGCTTTCCATTATTCTTGGGCACCACTACAATGGGGGATACCCACTCAGTGTGCTCAATTTCATAGATGAATCCAGCTTCTACCAGTCTATCTATCTCCTCTTTGATCTTAGCAGCATAATTATCATTATACGTGTATGGCTTCTGTTTAGAGGGTTTCGCACCTGAGGTCATGGGAATTGTATGTGAGCATATGTCTGGGTCTACACCTTTCAAGTCCTTGTAGCTCCAAGCAAAGACATCTCTGTACTCTCTTAGCAAGGCTATCAACTCATACTCCTCTTCTTCCGTCAGGTCATGCCCTATGTAAGTGCATCTCTCTTCTCCTTCTTCCATGGCTACAACTATTTTCTTGGTGGTTTCTTTGTTATCGTAGGCCTCTCCTGATTGTGCCTCCCGTCTTGGCATCCTTACCATGACTCTTCTATCGTCTATCTCATACTTTTTAAAGTTTTTAGGGACCTCAAACAAAGATTCTTCCTCTTCTGGTGTGACTTCTCTCTTCTTTCTTTTCTTTCCTTCATCCTTCGGGGTCACTTGTGTGGCTAACCTTACATCATTTTTAAGCTCTCCGTGTCTCTGGGGTTGAAATTCTACTTCATAGAAGTATTCTTCATCTGATGCAAAAGGTGGGTCCATAATGATTGACTCTAGATCGGAGTCACTTGCATCCTCAAATGCATCAGGGCTAGGTTCGCATTCTTCTAAAACTGCATCTCCCATGATTGGCTCTATTAAGAAGACTGAAATGTCATAGCCTTCCTCATCACAGTGGGGTGTCCATTGTTCTTCATTGATGGCCACATCCATTGTTGCTAAAATTTCTGCCCAACCATGAGGTTCAAACTCTTCGTCAGGAAATACTACAGGTGCATAGGCTGGGTCTTGAATTGATCTATGGGTTTCCTTAGCACCTATCTCTCTGGCCTTTTCTCTCTTCTCTTCTTCCACTGCCACTTTACATATCCATAAGTGAGTGTCTTCATGCATCCATGAGGATCCTGATCCTATGGAGTGCACAGACTCTGTGTCATCCTTGGCTTTATGGATGGGATTCCATTGAATAGGCGGTACATCTCTATGAGAGTAATCCTTGAGATTGACTTTGGTCGTAACACCTAAGTGTTGGAAATACAAAGAACTGGTTCCCCAATCCTGGACCACTTGCAACTGTCGCATAAATGGTCTTCCCAAAATCATCTCATAGGCATGGTTCTTGCTGAAATCACATATGGTGAAAGTATGCTCAAACTCAACACCGCATGTAGTGAGATTTATTCCTTTCAGCAAGCCTAAGGGTCTTTCTATGTGACCATCAGCCATCTGCAATTTCATCCTCGTGGGCCTGAGTGGTGGCTTGCCCCAACGTTTCCATAAAGAAGTGATAGCAATAGCAACTCCTGCACCTGAGTCTAGAATTGCCTTGGTTGTGTACCCCTGATGGGTAATGGGAAGATAGGTGTTTCCTTCTTCACCTTCACTCATATCTCCTAACTTGTCTAGAGGAATTTCTGGCACTGTTCTATGAGAACCTACCTGGGAACGAGGTTTCGCTACTTCTGGCACTTGGTTAGCTACATGTTTCCATAACTCTGGCCTAACTTTGAGTAGCTCTTCTAAAGTGAGATTGCACTACACTTTAGTGTTTTTCACTACCTCCGTATTCCTAGGTATGACTGAGTCTTCGTTCCTTACCATGACCGTGGGTGCTCTCATACAAGTAGACTTGGCTTCCCATGGGCCTGTGAAGTGGGGTAATTCCTGTAGGGAGTTAGACTCGAAGTCTAACCTCTCTTGACTTTGTGCACTCTCCTGCTCTCCATAAATGGAGGGAATATCTTGCAGGAATCGGTCATGTGCATCATCCACCAGTTCAATGGGAGGATGGACTTCGCTCTCTTTTGCCCATTTTTCTTCTTGAATCTCTCGCAAGAATTCTGGGGAATATCTATTCATAGAAAAGGAGGTGTCTGGTTCAGTGGAATTGGGTACATAAGCTTCCTATGGGGGAATGCTTATTCTTTTACTTGCCTCATCTCTCCCTTGGTTTTTTTCTTCCTTGGCAGATCTTGAAATTATGCTTTCTAACTTCTCTAATAGTCCATCCAAGTGCAATTGTGTCTTAGCTGAGCCAGAGTAGTTGAAGAGGCGATTGGCTTCAAACATGGTCTGAGCCAATGCGACCATTTTCGTGCAAAGCTTGGTTCTTTCTATCTCTAGGTCAGCTCTAGGGTGGCACTATCATGATCCGTCACATTTGGCCCTTCTTGGATTCTGGCCTGATATGCCTTAAGCATCATGTCTATGTCTTCAGGAGTGGGGTCAGCTAGCACTGATCCTACTCTAGGGGGTGGTGGGATGGTCTGAGGTGGGTTGAAAGATGGTGGATTAGATGGTGATGGAGATGAAGGTGGTGGTGGTATGTGAGAGTTTGTTTGAGAGGTGAGTTCCACAATTTGGGTTTTGTTTCTCTTATGCTTTCTTCTAAGTCGCTCATCTTTTTGGACCATTTTCTTTTCATTCTCTCTCGGCTATCCCTCCAGGCTCTCGTCTACTTTTGTACAGGAATAAAAGCAAAATTACAATCTACTAAAAACCATGAAGAACGTGCAAGATATTTAGCACAAAGAAGATCTCATATGCTACGTCAAATGAGTTGTAGAAATCTATATTATGCTTGGAGAGTTTCCTCAGAATTATTTCTAGATAAATATTTATGCATTATTCATGATAAAATGGATCAAAGTAAAACAGCTATACCACAGATTAGACCAGTTCCAAAATCTCTTAATGGCATTGAGAGATTACCAATATCTTTAACAAGAATGCTTACTCATGGACATGGACAATGTGCTTATGGTCATTTTGCTTTAGGATTATGGCACGGTGATCCAAATTTCACAATTGCGTCTATTTCAATGTGTTTAAGAAACTTAGAAAAAAAAGATAATCAGTTGTATGGAGATTTGGGATTGAAGAGTTCTGGTGTGAATTACACAAAGAGTTATAAATCATCCCAAGCTTGTGTTTTCTTTTGCTTTGCTAACTTTTTATGTTGCAGGAATTAATGTCAACTAGATGGCTTTGCACCTTTTGTGAAGGAAATAATGTTGAATAGATGGCTCTCCATTAGCACCAATGTTGTTTAGTACAAAGGGATAGTATTGACTACATTCATTTAGAGGGATTATTATTATGTATTTAATTTATTTCGGTGTTTCTAAACACCATACAATGTCGAGATCATTCAATTAGGTGGATATTTAGCCGTACATTAAATTTAATTAGGTGTTTCTAAACACCATATGTTTTTGAGATAATTTGCTTTAAATGGATAATTATAGATTCAATTATATTTTCTCATCATTTAATAATATTCTATGTTATTCATAGATTTTGAGTTTTCTTGAAGTCATTTTCTTTTTATATTTTGAAGATATTGATTCAAATGATTGGATGTGCACACATAACACACACACACACACACACACACACATATATATATATATATATATATATATATATATATATATATATATATATATATATATATATATATATATATATATATATATATATATATATATATATATATATATATGTTTGAAATTTCTTTATGTATAAATATATCAATATTTAATATTAAATATTTTGAGTTCTCTGGAAAGAGGTATATCTTTATAATTTGAAAATATTTAATTAATTTTTTTATATGGTTATGTACATATATATACACATTGCTCACACATGCACACACACATACACAGTGCACACACACACATACACACACACACACACACACACACACACACACATATATATATATATATATATATATATATATATATATATATATATATATATATATATATATATATATATATATATATATATATATATATATATATATATATATATATATATATATATATATATATATATATATATATATATATATATATATATATATATATATATATATATAATATCAATATTTAATATAATTTTTAAAATACTTGTTACTTTTAAAAGATTTCATTTGTTTTATCTTTTAATCTATTTTTCAATATGTTTATAAAACTAAGATAATCAATTTTCATTTTTGTAATATTAAGGTCAATCTTCTTTTTCTTGGAATTTCCATTTATGAACTAGTGTAAAGTCATAATAAATTTCTCAATGTTGAGTTTTGTCAGCTGTCTCATTAATATGCTCAATCTTCAGTCTTCAAATTAATATTTTGCTCCTTATATAGAAGTTCAATCTTAGTGTGACTAATATGGTTTATAATTAATTTGAGAGTTCAAAGAGCCTCTTACATATACTCAAAGCTTTATTTTTTTTTTAAGGACTAGAATAATGAGACTATATGAGGTTGAAACTCTAATATTGATCCCTTAAACAATTATAAATTGTAATATGTATATTGACAATATGAATATTTTTATCCACTTAGAAAGAGGGTCATTGAGTTCAAACCTAGTTACAAAATTAGGAGCAACTTGAGCCCAAGTCCCTTCCAATTTGCAATATTAGGCCCGAGCTAAGATTTGAAGATTTTGTTATCAACAAGAGAAGAAACTACCTGGAGAAGCTTGAATATCAATGTTGAGCTATTTTTAAGATATTTAAATAACATGAATCATTCAAAAAACATAGAATTGGAAAACATAGATTTGTCCCAAAATCATGAATAAGGTCAATCTTCTTTTTCTTGGAATTTCCATTGATGAACTAGTGTTTAAAGTCATAATAAATTGCTCAATGTTGAGTTTTGTCAGCTGTCTCAATAATATGCTCAATCTTGAGTCTTCAAATTAATATTTTGCTTCTTATATAGAAGTTCAATCTTATTGTGACTAATATGGTTTATAATTAATTTGAGAGTTCAAAGAGCCTCTTACATATACTCAGAGCTTTATTTTTTTTAAGGACTAGAATGATGAGACTACATGAGGTTGAAACTCTAATATTGATCCCTTAAACAATTTTAAATTGTAATATGTATATTGACAATATGAATATTTTTATCCACTTAGGAAGAGGCTCATTGAGTTCGAACCTTAGTGTTGTAAATTAGTCCCTTCCAACTTGCAATATTAGGCCCGAGCTAAGATTTGAATATTTTGTTATCAACAAGAGAAGAAACTACCTAGAGAAGCTTGAATATCAATGTCAAGCTATTTTTTAAGATATTTAAATAACATGAATCATTCAAAAAACATACAGTTGGAAAACATAGAATTGTCCCAAAATCATGAATAAGTCCCATTTTTCGTGAATAGGCCTTACCACCTCTTCCTCTAAAATTACCTCTTTGGTTTCTTCCTCCTCTACCTCTTTGATTAAATTTCTGATTGTAATTGCCATTGTTCTGATTATTGTGCAAACATTTATTTGGCAAGTGATTTGTTTTACCACAAATCCAACAAGCTCTGCGATTATCTTTATTCTTTACACCTCTTCCTCTACCTCTGCTATTTCCTTTACCTTTAGTAAAGTTTGCTTGTCTCGAGGTGCCTTCTTCTTCATTTGATTTTTTCTTGCATTTAACATTCTCCTTCATGTGCTTTGGATACATAACTTGACGTGCATTTTTCTCATTCTCTCCTTTAATATTGTGTTCAAATGTTAACATGTGTCATAGCAATTGATAGGTATGGAGTCAAAATGATCTAATGATAATTTAGTTGACAATATGAAGGGTTTATACATTTTGTCTCCTCTCAATATTATAAGGATGTATCTTACCAATTTCCATTCTTCAATCTCTTCGGCAATTGCACCTATGCAATTTGCAATATCTTTCATCTTTGTTACATAATTAGAAATTGATTGTGAAGCTTTCTTTTTGAAGGTTGTAAATTCAGCCCATAGTGAGGCCTTCCTTGTCCTACTTGTATTTTGGAAATGTTCCTCCAAAGCATTCCATATATCAGTTGCACTCTCTAGTCCTCTGATATGTGGCAAGATATATTCATTGATAGCCATGTAGATAATGCTCCTTGCTTGAGCATCTTTCCTCATCCAATTCTTCAAATCCAAAAGTTCTCCCCCTAGTTCGAAGACTAGAATATTTAAACTCTAGCATTAGCTTCCATTCTCATAGACCATGCTGGATAGTTTTATCTATCAAGCTTCTCTATTTGGATGCTTTCTCTCATCCTTTTGTTGCATGTATTAATAAATAAGTCTTCAATAGTTATAAAATATACCTTTGAATTAATTCTTAGCTTCTTCTGATCTGTTTGAGTTTCCTTTGCATCATTCTAACGTTCTTTTGCAAAGCTTTAGCCTTGTAGTCCTTTCTTGAGGTCCCATTTAAAAATATATAGTAGTCGGAACTTTCTCCTTTAGTCTCTTGACTTGATCTACTTCTCTAGCTTTGATACCACTGACTAAGATCTTTAATTCTCCAATGTCAAGTCTACCTTGGATTAAGAACACCTCTATGTCAAGTATAGACAAGACTTTACACCAATACTTTGTAACTTTCCAAGTTTAAAGATTAGATGTACTTCCTTCTTCAATTTTGAATCTCTGTTCTTCTTCAAGTAGTCTATCTCAAGATTCAACGTCATTACCTGCAAATAACACAGATCTTAATGCTTCAAAATATATAAGAATCTTTGCATGATCCTTGCACAACGTTGAGATATAATAGACTCTTGATTAGACTGATTGAAACTCGACGTAATTAGAAATGGCGACTTTGACATAGGTGACATCTAACACAGATTTCTTTCATATTACAACTTGTTTTACAAAATGATTTTAGGCATACCTTCCTTATCTTTCAACTTAGATTTCTAATGCTTAAAAACAAAAAGCTTTACATGCATTACTGAGATTTGAGCAAAATATTAATGGATGAGATGCACCATTTTTGAGTCTTCACTTTAGAAGTTTGACATGTGAATGTCCCTATGAACCATACACACACTATGAAAGGAATTAGGACATGAAAATTTAACCATAACTTGATTTACTATCAGATTGAATCTGTGTACATGGATTTTTGATCCACATGATCATCTTGAGAGAAATGTAGGTTAGACTAAGCTCCAATTCTATATATTTCACTTGACACATCTATCTCTCCTATAATAATAAATTCTCTACTTTTCTAAAGTCATGATTGACTTATAAAGCCACAAATTCATAAGTGGATCATGACTAAAATATTTGTATTCACTTGATTTTTAATTTCCTTACTTATTCCTAACGATAATACACTAATTAGGATCCTTTGAAGTGAATATATGCACAATCATGTCTCATGCTTTTTATTTATTGCTCTCATCATCCTTCTTTGTCTTTATATGTAACAAACATCTCTTGATCTTTGTCCATCCTCTTGCTTATCTTCATTAACCTTCATAAACATCAATTTGTGATAGGTTTTCTCCAACAATCCTTAATGACAAATAGGTGGAAAGAGTAA
Source organism: Ceratopteris richardii (assembly GCA_020310875.1). Classification (NCBI taxonomy): domain Eukaryota; kingdom Viridiplantae; phylum Streptophyta; class Polypodiopsida; order Polypodiales; family Pteridaceae; genus Ceratopteris; species Ceratopteris richardii. Next base: position 109,339,933 of record CM035426.1, on the reverse strand, counting down.
CAATAACTTTGATGGATAGAGCAATAGAAAACTTAGTACAATTAGAGATGAATCTATGGTGGCTTGGATGTTTTCAAGTAGATCAATGCGTTCAATTGGTATAGTCAAAATACTTTTTTAGTACAGTCACAATTGAATATATGGTGGCTTGGATGTTTTTAAGTATATCAATGTGGACAATTGGTAGAAAAGAGTTATAAAAAATTCAATTGGGTATTATAATAAGGAAAAAAATAATTGTCAGTCCCTAGTAGAAACTTAAAAAGATGCCATTTACTAGGGGGATCTAAAAGTACCTATATTGGTACTCAACAACTACATATACTTGGGATATATGTGAATCATCTAAGCCAAGATAGTCTAGTCTTAGAAGAAGACGGGTTCATGCAAATCCACCGTATATGACATATTGAAGATCCATCTTAGGTATGGAAACTAGATTTATGACATGTTCAATGCAATCATGTTTTATGGATTAGAGATGAGAATCACCGGTATGGAACGATTGGGGTTGTATCCTTTTCATGTATTCAATAAGAAAATGGCTCATCATCCATAGATTATGATTCTTGAAAGAGAAAGAAAGAAGTTTTTGGTGATAGATTTGAGGAGTAAAGATATCGCTCTATATAGGGATTTATTGACTCTAATTTAGTTGCAGTTTTCCTTCATATGGGAGTTTGATTATCCACTAATTAAGAAAGGAAAATATTGAGAGCTTATGTATTCTCATTTATGGGGAGTAGATCAAAAGGAGTGGCACTATGTTCTTGTAGGGGATATGAAGATCAATTAGTCATTGTGGTTAGATTGACTCTTATCTGAAGACTCTAGGAGAGACGTTACTAGTCTTGGTGATAGCCTTTGACTGGACAAAGTGTTCTAGTTATTGACATTAGAGAGGCTAGGAATTGAGTAATGACTTTTCTCTTTAGGGCTTTTAGAAGATAGGGATAGATTTGACATATAGGGACATCGATCCCTTAGTATTTCAATCCCAAGGATGAATTATTTTCCATTCACATGAGAAAGCAAGGGCAAGAGAGGAAACTAGAATTTTCATTAGTGCCATTAGATGCTCCTATAATGAAATATAATCCAAGTTTAGGGATGAAAAACCAAAGATTTCTTGGTAAATGGGATGTAGAGATTTGATTTTGCTACCTATATTTTTGTATATGTGAATTAGGATGATGGATTTGCATAGGACACAAGGATAGTTTAGGTAAAATTATTACTTGTAAGTATACTCAAGGTTAGAAGTACCTAGAGTGGCATGAGGGCATGTCTGTTACCTCTAGAGAGGTTTATAACCAAATTTTTTATGGATTTTTGTCCTATATTTTGGAGGATGCATGGTTTAGTATCTCCACTTGAGGTAGAATCCAGTTTTTGTTAACTTGGCACTTTACACTTGTCTTCAATGTTATAAATCCATAGAGGAGACATCACATGAACTTAGGTCATTTAGATTCTTTTGGCATTATGAGAGTGATAATTTGGAAGTTACGTGAATATGGGAGATACTAGACATCATCGAGATGGTTTCCCACCTTTGCAATGATCTCTTATGGTGCTTCTTAAGGGGTAAACAACACATAGAGATGACCATGTACTACTAGTGCATGGGGTTCAAGGGAGTCTAATACCTTTCTTCTACCATTGTGGATGAAAATTTCATTCAAATTTTAATTAGTTTTAAGAAATCCATATTTAGAGAGAATGGTTTGTAATGGAGAAAAGGTTTGAATTTTTTTAATTTCATCTACATTTAATGCCTATGGATAAGGAGAAATATGTTTTTAAGGAGAATAAAATGCCACATTCTACTATCTATTAGGTATGGCTAATTGGCATTTGGAGAGTGCACATCATAATTAGAAGGGTAGAAGAGAGAAGGAGGCAAAGAGTTTGTGTGTATTGATCCATGCACAATGGATGTGTGATGAGAGACAGAATATCTCTATGTGTGCTTCAAGGGAGTTCTCATGTGAGTTCCTTTTGTATCATCCTCCAAAAGTGGGGTCAATTTAGATGTTCAAGGCTTATGTTAGAGATGAAGAAGGAGAGAGAAAAATAAAAACTAGAGCTCAAGGAGAAAAGAGTGCATTCAAAGCATTCCATGGAATTTTTGTATAATACCTTGGAAGAAAAAGTGGAGAATGACATAGCCTTCAATAAGAGAGGAAGAAGACATCCCAAAGCATCTCGAGAGTGCTTTTATCTGAGAAAATTCAAGCAAGCCAACCTTGGAAGAAAAAGTGGAGAAGGAGATAGCCTTCAATAAGAGAGGAAGAAGACATTCCAAGGCATCTCCAGAGTGCTTTTATGAACAAAGGTAGGATAGAGAAAGAGGCCATTCTTCTTCCCTCTTTCAAGGTATCTAGATTTACTCAAAGCTTTTATTTTTAACTATTGTCTATTCTTTGGAGCTTGAATGCAGACCTATAGCTTGAAGCTTCAAGCTATGAAATTATGTCCCAAAGTCCTTTGGTGGAATTTCAAAGTCACCCATCCAAACATTTTTTTTAGTCGATGATTCTCTAGTACCTAATCAACTTCAAATGTGTATTGCTTTCTCCATAAGGGTAGGATTCCATAGACTTTCTATTTTTTTAGAAAGATCTTCCAAGCTTCCAAAGACATAAAGATCACTAGAGATGGAATAGCTCTTATAGGTCTTAGTGGAGGATTTGTCCTCAACATTGACCTCTCTATACTTATTGAGATGATATTGGAGGCTTCGTTTGGGATGTTTTTAGCATTATTTCACTTCCAAATCTGGAAAGCAAGTATATGCCTAATTTTAAGGTCCTTTGAAGCTTTTGCAATCCACTAGTGAGAAGTAGAAATCACTTGTAATTTGAGTTACAAATTCAATTTTAGTCTAAATTTTTTTAATTTGGTAATTTTAAGTGCATGTTATTCTTCTATTGGGTTCACTTAAAGTGGAACTACATTCATTTGATGTATTTTTAAATGAGGGTTGTAGTTGAACTTCTTCTATTGGGTTCACTTAAAGTGGAACCACATTCATTTGATGTATTTTTAAATGAGGGTTGTAGTTGAACCTACCTCAAACATTTGATTGTACTATCATACAAGGAAGTGAATAGTGCTTGCCTTGAACACTGTATTTGGATGAGGGAACAAGTATTCAAAACTAGATGGACATGGGCAGGTTCACATGCACATGCACCACTTTCACCCTTGCGTTTATGAATTACATTCACATAGATGCACCATGATGGTGTATGGACTCCAATGTGTCATGAAAATTGAATAATTGTAATATGCACTGACATATGTCATTGCAATTAGATTAGTATGTTAGTCAAACTTGTCAATGACATATATGGATTATGAAGTGCTTCAAGATGTCCATGGGTCATACAATAGTTAAGAAGGACAAGATATCTAGATATCTAAGAGTGAATCAAGGTATAAGGAATAAGAGATTCATAAAACTCAAAGCATTAACAAACTTGAAGTTTGTCATACAACTAATCACAATAAAGAAAGACATGAGTTAGATACACTTGTTAGTATAACTTCAATAGAAGTCACGTCTTATGTCTTCAACAATTGTTAAGGGAAGGATAAAGAAAATTATTATAAAAACTATATATATTTGAAAGTTGAAACTTTGGAATGGGTCCAAGAAAGGAGCTTGTTAGTGGAGGATTAGTACCTTCAAGAAAATCTCGCATAAGCACATATAAGACTATGAGATATCACAAGTCGTAGTAAAGCTTAGTCTAAACATCACTTGATCAAAATGGTGAAGCATACACTGCTTAACCATTAAGGAAACGAATCAAAAGGGGTCCATGAGATGGTTTTCATAAGGAAGCATGGATAAGTGCGTATAAATCTCAAGTGATCATCAAGGCCATAAGCATTAGCTCTATGAACTAAAAAATAGATCGTATATGAAATTGGAGTACCAAAAGACGTAAAGAGGATCAAGGAATAATTAAAAGATATAAAAGGGGATTAAAGAGGAAGATGTAAAAGGTGATCTAAGAAAGTATAAGAAGTACAACATTGTGTCAAAGGATCATGAGAAATATCTAGATTCGGTCTTGATGTTTAAGACTAATCAATGTGTATTTATAAGGATATCCACAAGTAAATATTTGAACAAAGTTAATTGGTTTCAAGAGTAAAGGGGTTTTATAAGATACCATAGTTTTTAAGGACCCATTTTAGTTGGATCTTACTTGCAGCTCCAATTTTTGATGTGGAATTCACATTTGATTTAGTGGGGATGTGACACATGGACTAGGAGGAGCCACTAGTATGGGACGGTGGATACAACTTCCCTTTCAAAATTTTTCTTCTATGACTAGGAAGAAAAGGACTCATCATCCATGAATAAGCATTTTTCATTGAACTAGGAAACCTCCTATTACAGAGATAGACTTGGATTAGAATTTGTTTCTTATTTAGATCTCATAGGATGGTGAGATTCATGTAGATTTTTAACTAAGAAAAGTAGTCTCTAGTCTACAAGCATTACCAAATTACATAAAACCATATGATATGAGTAGTACCATAAATATGATATCTATCGATATATTTAGGTAGTGATGTGTGTGAACACACTAGGCATGTCGGGGCACTTTTTATCCTCTTTAGGAGGTTTTTTCCCCCAGCTTGTATACACGCCTATAGCCCTAATGGGTTACTTATCTTTGTACATTCTAGTGGTAATACATTTAGTATTGTGTGTTGTTCTCCAAGATTCTTCTTCCTTATGTTTTTCGCGTGCTTCAACAGACCTGGAACTCCAACAATTGGTATCAAAGCAGGTCGTCGCTTCATCTAGGGCATCGTCGACACCCCTCCGATCACTGTCTCATAATCGCACGAAATTTGGTGTGCATACTCGTGGTGATTAGGAGATAAAAAACACTTTGCTTTGTTGTGCTGAAATTGCGATCTGAGCTCGTTTCGGCCTCTGAATGCACTATCTTAGCACTTGTGTATGTTATTTGTCTTTTTGTGCAAAAGATATATATAGGTTTCAATTCACTAGTATAAGCGTCTTGAAGTCTACAACAGGTTTAGTAGAACTTGTCAGGCTAGTTGTGCTCAACTTTTTCAGAAACAATCATTTTTTTTGCATCAAGGTATTTTAGTAAGTGGACATGGCTAAAAGCTATGATATATTTCATATGTTGGTTGTTGAGGATAAGTTGGATGGTATGAATTACCCATTATAGCCTTATATGATATGTCATGTATTGGCCACAAAAGGACTGTGGAATATTGTGTAGGGTGTTGAAAAAAATCCTATTACACCTACAAATGCACATATTGCAGCTAATGCAGACGGCGTTGAAGATGAAGATATTCTTCATGTTCCTATTCATGCTGCACTTTCTACTACACCTACTGTAGAGCAAATTCATTGGGATGGTTGAGATGCTCATGCGCATGCATTGATAGCCTTGTCTATCAAAGGTGCCATTATTCCTCACATTTGCTCTTGAAGAACAACTAAGGATGCTTGGGATACACTTACCACATTGTACCAGGCTAGAAATGAGGCTTGTGTTGCTTACCTCCAAAAATAGTTCGAGAGTGAGCATATGAATGAAGGTGATTCTTTGGACAGTTTTCTAACAAAGATCAAATATTTGAAGGAATAGTTAATTTCTGCTAATGAAGTCCTTCCTAACAGTTTAATTGTACAGACTATTCTGAATGGTCTTCCTGACTCATATGAGAGTTTTGCTTCTACTCTTCATTTGATGATGAAAGGTAATCCAAATGCCTTAACATTTGAAGAGTTTGTTTTTGTTCTACTACAGGAAGATCAGTCTAGGTAGAGTAGGTCTATTATGTGTGTCATAGATCAAGCTTTCTTGGCTAATCAGAAGGGCAAAGGTAAATGGAGCTCATCTACTAGTAAGTAGAAATCTGGAAATGTTGCACATTCGAAGAAGGAAGACAAAGATGAGAAGAAATGAGAAAAGCAGAAATTTTTTTGCAAATACTGTAAACCAAATGATCATGTTATTAAGAACTATCCAAAAGTGGTTGCTAAAGAGGCAAAGAAGAAAGGGGCCGGAATGGTTGTTGCAAAGGCCTCTACACCAAAAATAGAGTCTACTAACCTTGTGTAGAATGAAAAATGGGCGTTTAATATTGTTTGAAATTTGGACCCATCTTCTCATGAGCATTGTATATCTGCAGTGGACTCAGATGTTGGTATTTTGATAGTGGGGAAACCAAACATATTACCTCACAGCACAGTTTCTTTACTTTGCTTGAGCCTACCCCTACAACGAATACTGTCACATGTGCCAACAACTGCTCTTATTCTATCATGGGAGTTGTTAAATTCATTCTCACCACTATTGATGGTAGTTCTTTCACTTTGTCAGATGCCTTATTTGAGTCAGTGATCAAGAAGAATCTGTTATCAATTTGAACTTTAGCCAAGATTGCCTTGGTTGTCTTGGGATGTATAAGCTCATTGACTATGAAAAATCTGTGAATGATTCAACATGTGCAGTACATGATTATGAGGCTATGTGAGATGCAAAGCTTTAGCATGCAAGCTTTGGTCATCTGAATTTTGCTAGCTTGCTATGCCTGCAAAAATCTGAAATGGTGTCCTCTTTGCCCAAACTTGAGGCACCTGGTAAACATGCATGTGAAGGTTGTATTTTGGGCAAAATACAGTATTCCTTCTTCCCAAACGATGGTACAGATCGAGCTACTCAAAAGTTGTAGCTTGTTCACAGTGGTGTCTATGGTTATATGCAGACACCTTCTTTTGGGAACTATCATCGGTGATTTTTCCATTCATGCATGGGTATATCCATTGAAAGCAAATTTCCGAAGTGTTTATGTGCTTCAAACAGTTTTTACTTTTGGCTGAAAATCTATTAGCATGTAAAATGGGCACCCTTTGTTCTAATCGAGGGGGGGAATATATGTCTTCTGATTTTAATGCATTTTTGGTTGAACATGGGATAAAACATCAGTGTACAGTGTCGTATACAACTCAATAGAATAGTGTTGGTGAACAAAAGAACACATCACTCATGCAGATGGTGAGGTGTATGGTCAAGAGTCAGGCTTTACCACATAGTTTCTGGCTTGAGGTTGTTATGTGTGCAACATATGTACTTAACAGGTGTCCCACTAAAGCATCGTAGTCTATCACTCCATATGAGGCATGGTATGGTTGCAAGCAATCTGTTGCTCATCTCTGTGTTTTTTGTTGTCTCGCATGTGCATTAGTGCCTGAAAAACATCGCAAAAAATTGGATGATGAAGGATTGAAATGTATTTTTGTTGATACAGTTCTGAAAGCAAAGGCTATCCTCTATATCATCCACAGACAACACGCATTCTGGTTAGCGATGATGTTGTTTTTGTGGAAGATGCTATTCAGCCATTACTTTCATGTACTAAGGAGTCATCAATTAGCTCCAAAGAGATGTATGATACTTTGCTGCCTCTTTTTACAGGTGGACAGTATAGTGCTAGTCTAGATGAGGCAACTTCTCAGCCTTTACAGGTTTCATGTGATGATGTAGATCATTCCATTTTTTATGCAAATTTACATGATGCACTTGTCAATGAGCGAATAGATATTGAGGAGGCAAAAACTATGCCAAAATGGCTAGTTCAAACTTTGTGGTACAGCAAATTAGATGCACCTCTATCATATCATACTCATTCAGGCTCTCATAGTGCTTCTTTTGCATTAAATTTCTATGCTATGGTTGCCTCTAGTCTCTATTATGAGAATGAGCCTCTTTCGTTTGATGAAGCACAAAATTCTGAAAATTGGAAGGCTCCTATGCAATCAGAATATGATGCTATCATGCAAGGGTATCATTGACACTCCTTTAGTTGTAGTCCCAGAATCACATGAATTTTGGTGAGCATACTCAGCATGTTTCTAATAAGATCAAAATTGCTTCACTCTATGATGGCGAAATCACGATCTCAGCTCGTTTCGGCCTCCGAATGCACTATCACAGTGCTTGTGTAGGATATTTTGTCTTTTTGTGCCAAAGCTATATACCACTTTCGGTTTGCCAATATAAGCATTTCGAAGTCAGCTACAGGTTTTGCAGAATTCATCCTTGCAGTTGTGTTCAACTTTTTGAGATACAGTCAATTTTCTGCATCAAGGTGTTTTAGTCACCGGCCATGGCAGAAAGTAGTGATGTATTTCGTATGTTGGTTGTTGAGGATAAGTTGGATGGTACCAACAACCTGTTATGGGCTTATATGATGCGACATGTATTGGTTGCAAAAGGACTATGGAACATTGTGCAGGGTGTTGAAAAACGTCCTATCACACCTGGAACTGTTACAACTGTAGGTACTGAAGCTGATGCAGAAGGTGTCAAAGATGATTATATTCTACATATTCATGTTCGTGCTACAGTTTTTGCTACACCTACCGTAGAGAAAATTCATTGGGATGATAGAGATGCCTAGGCACATGCATTCATAGCTTTGTCTGTCAAACGTGCCATTATTCCTCACATACACTCTTGCAAAATAGCTAAGGATGCTTGGGATACACTTACCACATTGTACCAAACTAGGAATGAGGCTCGTGTTGCTTACCTTTGAAAATAGTTGCAGAGTGAGCACATGAATGAAGATGATTCTATGGATAGTTTCCTAACAAGGATCAAAGACTTGAAGGAACAGTTCATTTCTGCCGATGAGGTTATACCAGATAGCTCACTTGTGCAGACCGTTCTAAATGGTCTTCCTAACTCATATCAGAGTTTTGCTTCTACTCTTGGTTTGATGATGAAAGGCAATCAAATGCTATGTCATTTGAGGAGTTAGTCTCTATTCTATTGGAGGAAGATTAGTCCACGCAGAATAGGTCTATTATGTGTGTTGCAGATCAAGCTTTCATGGCTAGTCAAAAGGGCAAAGGAAAATGGAGCTCTTCAAGTAGTAAACAAAAATCTGCAAATACTGCACATTTGAAGAAGGAAGACAAAGATGAGAAGAAATCAGAAGAGTAGAAATTATTTTGTAAATATTGTAAAGGAAAATGATCATATCATAAAGAATTGTCCTAAACTGGCTAGAAAAGAGGCAAAGAAAAAAGAGGTTGGAATGGTTGTTGCAAAGGCCTCTACACCAAAAATAGAGTCTGCTAATCTTGTGCAGGAAGAAGAATGGGTGTTTACTAATGTTTGCAATTTTGACCCATCTTCTCATGAGCAGTGCATCTCTACAGTAGACTTACATGTTTGATACTTTAATAGTGGGATGACCAAACATCGCAGTAGTTTTTTCTCTTCACTCGAGCCTGCTCCTACAGGGAACACTGTTACATGCGCAAACAACTCCTCTTATCCTGTTATGGGAGTTCGTAAGATCATTCTGACTATTGTTGATGGTAGTTCTTTCACTTTGTTAGATGCTTTATTTGTGTGAGGGATCAAGAAGAATCTGTTATCAGTTTTTGCATTAGCCAAGATTGGCTTGGTTGTGAAATTTGTTGATGATAGATGTAGAGCTAATGATCTGCCAAATGGCGATGTTATTATTGCTTCTGGCATGTTATGTCGTGGGCTGTATAAGCTCATAGACTATGAAAAATCAATGAATGATTTGGCATGTGTAGTACATGATTCTCAGGCTATGTCAAACGCAAAGCTTTGGCATGCAGGCTTTGGTCATCTAAACTTTGATAGTTTGCTACACGTGTAAAAATCTGAAATGGTGTCCTCTTTTCCCAAACTTGAGGCACCCGATAAACATGTATGTGAAGGTAGTATTTTCGACAAAATGCAGTGTTCCTCATTTCCAAAAGATGGTTCAGTTCTGGCTACTCAGAAATTTTAGCTTATTCATAGCGATGTCTGTGGTCCTATGCAGACACTTTCTTTTGGTAACTACCTTTACTTTGTGACTTTCATTGATAATTTTTCCAAGCATACATGGGTATATCCACTCAAAGAAAAGTCAGAGGTGTTTATGTGCTTCAAATAGTTTCTAGTTTTGGCAAAAAATCTGTCAGCATGTAAAATGGGTACCCTCCATTCTAATCAAGGGGGGGAATACATGTCTTCTAACTTTAATGCATTTTTGGCTGAAGGTGGGATAAAACACCAATGTACAGTGCCATATACACCTCAACAGAATGGAGTTGCTGAACCAAAGAACAAGTCACTCATGGAGATGGCGAGGTGTATAGTCAAGAGTCAAGCTTTACCACATAGTTTCTCGCTTGAGGCTATCATGTGTGCAATATATGTACTTAATAGGTGTCGCACTAAAGCACTACAATCTATCACTCCATATGAGGGCTTGACATGATTGCAAGTCACGTTTTTCTCATCTTCGTGTTTTTGGTTGTCTGACATATGCATTAGCACATGAACAACATCGTAGAAGATTGGATGATAAAGTAGTAAAATGTATTTTTGTTGGTTACAATTTTGAAAGTAAAGGCTATCATCTGTATAATCCACAAATTAAACGCAAGTAGGTGCAAGGTCTCATCAAAATCAATGCCTCTTTCCTGTGCATAACCCTTTGCAACAAGCTTAGCATTATACCTATCAATTATTCCATCAGGTTTATGCTTCAGCTTCTACATCCACTTTGTGCCAATGGCCTTCTTTCCAGGAGGCAAGTCACATAAAGACCGAGTACCATTCTTCATTATAGCGTCATATTCAGATTGCATTGCAGCCATCCAATGTTCATAATTTTGTGCTTCATCAAACAAAACAGGTTTAGTCTCATCACAAAGACTAGAGGCAGCCATATCATAGCAATCTGATACAAAAGAGGCACTATGAGAGCTTGATCGAGTTCGATATGATAGAGGTGCATCTAATTTTCTGTCACGCAAAGTCTTCACGAGCCATTTTGGCATAGTTTTTGCATGCTCAATATCAGCTCTCTCATCAAAAAGTGCATCATGTAAATCTGCGTCAGAAATGGAATGACCTACATCATCACATGAAACCTGAAAAGGATCATGTAAATCTGCATCAGAAATGGAATGACCTGCATCATCACATGGAATGACCTACAAATGACTATTGTTCGCAACATCTGTGCACTTGTAGCTCATCGTGGTTGGAATGTACATCAGTTGGATATCAAAACAGCATTTTTGAATGGTGACTTGCATGAAGAAGTGTATGTTTTCTAGCCACATGGCTTTGTGCAGAAAGGGCATGAGAACCAGGTGTGTAGGTTAAAGAAGGCATTATATGGTTTAAAGCAAGAACCACGTGCTTCAAATGAAAAGATAAATGCATATGTGATTGCACATGGTTTTGAGAATAGTCCAATTGAAAGCACCTTATATGTTAAGGGTTCTAATGATGTGCTTCTGATCATTGTTGTGTATGTTGATGACATGTTGCTCACTGGTCCTCATGACAAGCATATTACTGATTTTAAGGCTGATTTGCATGCCTCATTTGATGAAGTAACAACCAAGGTAGTATTCATGGATATGATTCAACTCAGATGGGCTACATGATTTATAATCCTTCCACCAAGCAATTCACCACAAGCAAGTATGTTGTCTTTGAAGAAAACAAGTCTTGGTATGATGAAGATAAACACAAGGTAAACCTATCATATGATCTTGACTCTGATTTCCATCCATTAGGTAGCAAGCATGATACACAAGTCTAGGATCCAAGAAGTGAATTTGATGATGATCAAGATGAGAAGGAAAGACACTATAAGCTTTGGAAGTCAAGGAAAGGCTAAAATGCAAGAATGTGGAGAATGCTCCAAGCGTACTCATAGGAGGTCAACAAGAGAAAGAAGGCAACATGAAAGGTATGGATATGAGTCTACATTTGTTACAAATCACTCTATTTATTTGGCCAAAGACTCAATTTCATAAGAACCTTCAACATATGAAGAAGCACAAGGTTACCGTAATTGGCAGAAGGCTATGAAAGAAGAGATATAAGCATTGAAAGATGGTTGAAACTTGGGGGTTGGCTCCAATGCAAGCTAATTAGAAGGTAATAGGTTGTATGTGGGTCTGTAAGCTAAAAAGAAATTAAGATGGATTGATTTGCAAGCACAAAACCAGATTAGTTGCTAAAGGATGTGGGCAAACGCATGCCATAAATTATGAGGAGACCTTCTCTTCAGTTGCTAAGGTGACTACAATGAGAACATTCCTAAATTTAGTAGTTGCAAGAAATTCGAGACTACTTCAACTAGATGTGAGGAATGCATTTCTCGATGGTGGGATCAATGAAGACATATACATGTCACAACCTCCTAGATTTGAGAACCCTAATTACACATCTTATGTATGCACACTCAAAAAGGCATTTTATGGATTCAAACAAGCTTCTAGAGCTTGAAATTTCATATTGGTAACCTATCTACAAGATTAAGGTTTTAGGTCAAGCAATGCAAACCTTCTTTGTTCATCAAGAAGGATCACAATGAAGTTATATATTTGTGTGTATATGTAGATGACATAATTGTGATAGGAGATGACATGAATGGCATACAAAGGATGAAAACGCATATGGAAGAGGACTTCGAAGTTAGTGATTTAGGTGAGCTCATATTCTTCATAGGTATGGAGGTGATATACATAAATGAAGGGATATATTTGACTCAGAGGAGATACATTCAGGATCTAATTCTAAAGTTCAAAATGGAGAACACTAAACATGTAGCTACACCTTTGGAAATGAATCATAAATTTATTTTGTATTAAGGTGCAAAAATTGAAGAAATTAAAGAGTCTAAAAGCTTTGTTGGTAACTTGATCTATGCTACTCATACAAAGGTAGATATCTCATATAGTGTAGAGTGCTAAGCCAATTCATGCACTCACCAAGAAGACCACATATAGATATAGCTAAGAGAGTACTCAAGTACCTCAAAGGAACAATGAATGAAGGTATATTCTATCCTTACTCATCAGATTTGGATCTCACAAATGCAGATTGTGTAGGAGTTAAGGATGATAGAAGAAGTACCTCTAGTTACTTAGTATTTGTGGGGTCAAAGCTAGTGTCATGGAGTTCCAAGAAGCAACCAAAAGTTTCTTTATCCTCAAGTGAAGCAAAATATAAAGTTTTGACCATAGCAACTCAAGAGGCAGTATGGTTAAAAGCATTGTATGCAGATTTGAGACTTGTGAGTTCCAAATCTCACATAGTTGGAGACAATGTAAGCTCAATGCACTAAGCAGTACACCCTATGCTTCATGCAAGAACCAAACAAATAGTTGAAAATGTTGGTGCAAAGTCCAAGCCCACACATTTGGCTTGAGGATCATAAAGATATGAAGGTTTATGGAAACCATTGCTAGTGAAAACTTATCCCTTTACCTTTGTAAAAGTCATTTCTTTTGACTTGAGAATATTTGTAATCATCTACCCAAAATTCGTGGACTTGTTAGTTAGGAAAGTAACCACTACATTGAGGGAATATCTCCTAGAATGAAGGATCACTTTAGAGAGAGCCAAAAGTTGAATTCAAATTCAAATTTGAATACAACACTTATATAAAGTCACTAGAAAAGGTCATGGGTAGCAGCTTCATTATCCAAGCTCTTGTTAAGGAAACACTCATGAATTTGACACAACAGACAAGAGAAAAACAGAATCTTCTGGAAAATCAATGCACAGGTGTACAGTATGCGAAGTTAGTGCACGGTGTGCGCATAACAGAGCAATTAACCGCGGCGGGCGCGTAAGGCCGCAACGTAAATTGAAGAGTAACAGCACAGAGGAGCGCCAAAGAAAAGTATATATATACAGCAAGATTTGAAGAACTAGAAGAAGGGAGAGAGAAGACTCAGGAAGAGACGCATGAAGATGATGCGTGTGAGATGCGCGTATGAGTGAAGAGAGAGTTAGAAGTTCTCAGAAGACGCCATAGATCGCGTATGTACAGATGAATAACACAAGCCTGAAGTGTCGGGTTTTTTCATCTGAGAGAGATAGTAATAAGAAACTACTCACTGTAGGAGAGTTTCTCTAGCTTGAGCAAGAAGAGATCAAGCTTACTTGTACACATCTTCTCTAATCGAAAACACATGTTCATGTGGATGTCTGCGCGTAATCTTTACTTGTAAAGAATCTGAAGCTATTTCGTGTTACGATAGGAAGTTCCGTTTATCGTTAACTGTCACGACTCGTTACTAAACGTGCTTCAGTACCTTCTCTGTAAATGCATGTTTCAGTGAATAACAGTTTACTCAGTAAACATATTTCAGTAATTTCCGGTCAGTTACAGTTTCTCAGAAAACAAGTTTTTCCGGTAGAACAACGAAGTATAACTCGTAGCAGAGTTCGAAGCTTTGTATGAGAGATAGCTCATCTTGTAGCTAGACGTCTCTACTTTAAGCTGATCACAGTTTCCGGTGAAAAGGAGATGTGCGTGCAATACAAAATCTAACCGGAAAGTAGCACTTCAGAACTGTGAAGTTTTTCTTAAAACTTTAGAAGAGTTCATTAAGTGGAGAAAGCTCACGAATCACTTTCTTACTTCTTGTATGTTCACTTCAAGTAATTATAACCAAAGTAGAAGTTCATTTCGGTGAAGTTCCGGTACGATTACGGTGTCAGTCCAGTGACAGTCTGGTGAAGTTCCGGTGGAACTTGTGTCGCAGGATAACACAGTTAAGGCGACGTTAGTTAGGCTGAGCTACTGTTGATTACAGAGGTGTTCTGAATCACTCTAGTTTAGCATTCTATTGCGGTGGCGCGGCAATTTCCGCAGGCCTGACAGAGTTCAAGCTTTGTCGCGAAATCCACCTTCAGGGCGAAAGTAATTCCGCACCAGTGGTATTAGAGCTGAAGTTTTTGCCAACAATTGGTATCAGAGCAGGTTAGTTTCCCAAGAATTGGTATCAGAGCCTAGAGTATTCCCTATCATGGCAGACCACGTCCAAATTGATAAACTGGACAGAGATAATTATCCCGCATGGGTAATGTGCATGGAAGCCTTACTTATGAGTAAGGAGTTAATGACGTACGTGACCGGAGAAGAAAAGAAACCGACCTTCGAAGATGATAGCCAACCAGAAAAGGAAGAGATAGAAGCTTTGAAGCTGTGGCAAAAGAAAGATGCAACGGCAAGAGCCTACATCTACAACACTGTTTCAGATCATCTGCTACCGCACATTAGAGGTCTGGAGAAAGCGGAGGATATATGGAGTGCATTGGAAGATCATTTCCAAAATACTACGAAAGCCAGGAAGGCTAGCTTATGGTCCGAAATTACGACATTCAAAAAGAAGTCGAGTCAAAGCATAAGTGACTACGTCACTAAAATGAAGGATCTAGCAGATAGTCTTGGATCCATAAATGAAGAAGTCGAAGATCATAGATTGATAGCACAAGTGCTCACAGGGTTGAGAGGAGATGAAAGGTGGAAACCCTTCGTACTATCAACTGAACTCTCCTTAAATCATTTTGTGCCAGATTTAAATCAGTTGCTTGGTTTGATGCTCACATATGAGCAAGACCTGAAAGGAGATGCAGATAAAGGACAGAGCTCTGCAATGTACATGAAGAACAAGAAGAAAGACAAAGGTAAGTCAAAAGACGAATAAGAGTCGAGCTCTCAGGCCTATTACGCAACAGGTAAAGGCACTGGCAGAGGAAGAGCAAGAGGAAGAAGTAGTCAGAATATTAACAAGAAAGTCTGCTGGATTTGCGGACTAAGTAATCATCTGGCGCATGACTGTTGGCACAACCAACAGGGATCAAATCAAAATCAAAATAGTAATAGCAGAGGCAGAAGCGGAAGATATCAAAGTAACTTCCAAAGAGGAAGACAAAATCAAAGAGGAGGCTATGGTAGAGGTAGAACAAGAAGTTGGGGACAGAGCCAATCCTACAACACCACCTACAACAACTACGCAAATGACACACAGAATGAAAGTCATACATCATTGATGATGAACTCAATCAGCACATCAGAAAATGAAGACCTAAAGGTATTTTACATTGATTCTGGATGCTCTAATCATTTGTCAGGAAATATAGAACTAATGTCAAAACTAGAGAAAGGTAGTTCTAGTCACACTGTTCAAACGGGTGACAATACAAGACACAAAGTGCAATCAATCAGAAAAGTGAAATGCAAAAGTGGAGCAGATTTGCTAACCAATGTTCTGTATGTTCCAACCATACCGAAAAATCTGATCAGTGTAGGACAGATAGTCGAAAAAGGTTTTCAGGTCAGATTTACAAACAAAGGAGTATTTGTAGAAGATCCCAAGAATGGATATTATCACATCGTATCTGGAAAGAAAGAAGGGAGACTCTTTACGTTAAGAGTACAAGGGAACATTGGCCAAGCGCTGCTCACACATGATGAAAAGGTAATTACAGAACTTGATCTCTGGCACAAGAGATTAGGTCATTTTCACGAAAAAGGAATCAAAGCTATGATAGCGAATCAGTCTGTACTGGGATTACCGAACGTACAGAACCAACATATGATTCACAAATGCGAAGCCTGTCAGATGGGAAAAGCCCACAGGTTACCTTTCCAGAAGAAAGGATTCAAACATGACAGTGTGCTGGAACTCATACATACAGATGTATGGGGACCAACGAAAGAAGGATCAATCAGCGGATCAAGGTACTATGTTTTATTCATTGATGATGCCACAAGGTGGATAACTCTTTATGTTCTGAAAGAGAAATCAGAAGTATTCGGAGCTTTTAGGCATTTTCATGCATATGCTGAAAGACTCACCGGACGAAAACTTAAAAGATTGAGGTCTGATGGAGGGGGAGAATACTTCTCCCGAGAATTCAATGACTATCTTTGGAATGCAGGTATTAAGAGAGAAATAACCTGCAGGTATACACCACAACAGAATGGTGTAGCAGAAAGGAGAAACCGAACTCTAGTCGAGTTTGCACGAGCTATGCTAAAAGAAAAAAATTGCCCAGATTATCTTTGGGCTGAAGCCGTGAACACAGCGACATACTTGGTAAACAGATTACCATGTACAGCCTTAGAAGGAATGACCCCTTATGAAGCTTGGTGGGGAAAGAAGCCAACACTTGATCACTGCAAAGTGTTTGGATCAGTAGCGTATGCTTATGTACCGTCTCAACTCAGACATAAGCTTGAACCGAAAGCAGAGAAATATGTATTTGTCGGATATGATGAAAAGCAGATGGGTTACAGGTTATGGAGTCCTCTAACCAAACATTTTACTGTCTCCAAAGATGTAACATTTGATGAACAGAAAAGCTGGTATGCAGATCAGAGCCATACAGCTGAAGAATTTGAAGAAGAGATAAAAAGAAGAGAGAAAGGAAAATCAATTGTACAGGTAAACAAAGATGAAGAGGCAAATACGTCTAGGACCGGATCAGGTATAAGGAACGAAGATGAAGACGGGTACTCAGACACACACGAAGAATATGAGCTAAGAAGGTCAAACAGAGTAAGAAGACAACCGGAAAGATACTCGTATGATACATCGTATATAACTCAACAAGATTATTCATATATGGTTAAAGAAGAGGATGAGCCTCAGAGCTATGACGAAGCCAAAGGCAAGAAGCAATGGCAAGAAGCAATGAAAGAAGAACTCGCCGCACTGGAAGAGAACAAGACATGGGAGCTTGTTCCCAAACCGAATGGTAAGAAAGTAATTGGAAATAAATGGGTGTTCAAAATAAAGAAACTTGTAGATGGAAGGATAGCCAGACATAAAGCGAGACTAGTTATCAAGGGCTATGCTCAGACGCATGGCATAGACTATGACGAGACGTTCAGTCCGGTGGCAAAGATGTCAACCATAAGAACAGTGATTGCTATAGCAGCATCAAAAGGATGGAAGCTAAGTCAGCTAGATATAAAGAATGCATTCTTGAATGGATATATATCAGATGAAGTCTATATGGAACAACCGGAAGGGTTTATAAGCTCCAGATACCCAAATTTTGTTTGCAGGTTAAGAAAAGCCCTTTATGGACTAAAGCAAGCCCCAAGAGCTTGGAACTACAGACTTGTGAAATATCTCAATGAACTTGGATACCAAAGTTCGAAGGCAGATGCAAGTCTACTCATCAAAAGGACAGAAGAAGGAATGATTTACATTTGTATCTATGTAGATGACATAATAATTACAGGTACCTCAGATGCAGGAATCACAGAGGTAAAGAAACTGCTAGAAAAGGAATTCAAAATCAGTGACCTGGGAAAGTTATCATGCTTTCTAGGTATGGAAATCAGATATACAGATCATGGTGTATATGTCACACAAGAAAGGTATCTCCTGAACTTACTGAAGAAGTTCAATATGGAAAATTGCAGAGAAGCTTCAACACCGCTTGAAGTAAACCATAAACTTAGTAAATATGATGGAACAGAGTTTAAAGATATGAAGAAGTATCAATCGTTAGTAGGAAGCGTAATATATGCTACGCTAACAAGACCGGATCTCAGTTTTTCGGTGGGAGTTCTCTCACAGTTTATGCATTGTCCGACAGAGCAACATTGGGTTGCAGGACAAAGAGTTCTCAGATATATCAAAAGAACTATAAAGGAAGGATTATATTATCCTTTTACGTCAGATATAAAGCTCAGAGCATACAGTGACTCAGATTGGGCAGGAAGTCAAGATGACCGAAGATCAACGCACGGGTATATGATATACCTAGGAGATAAGCTGGTAAGTTGGTGTTCGAAGAAACAACACACAGTAGCTTTATCGTCAACAGAAGCAGAATACAAAGGACTGGTAGAAGCAGCAAAAGAAGTGATATGGATGCAGACTTTACTTAAAAGCATGGGTATAGATCAAAGTATACCGATCATACATGGAGATAATATGAGCTCGCTGTACCTTGCAGCGAATCCTGTGTTTCATGCAAGAACAAAACACATAGAGATTCAGTATCATTTCCTAAGGGAAAAAGTAATGGAGAAAGAGATAGAAATAGTCTACACTCCTACGAAAGATCAGATTGCAGATATTCTGTCAAAGAGCTTGGATGGAACAAAGACGAACAGATTTAAAGAAATGGCAGGTATAAAAGAAAGGAAGATATATGAAAGACCGGAAGATGTCAAATTAGTGATTGAGGGGGAGCTGTTAAGGAAACACTCACGAATTTGACACAACAGACAAGAGAAAAACAGAATCTTCTGGAAAATCAATGCACAGGTGTACAGTATGCGAAGTTAGTGCACGGTGTGCGCATAACAGAGCAATTAACCGCGGCGGGCGCGTAAGGCGTGCATAACGTAAATTGAAGAGTAACAGCGCAGAGGAGCGCCAAAGAAAAGTATATATATACAGCAAGATTTGAAGAACTAGAAGAAGGGAGAGAGAAGACTCAGGAAGAGACGCGTGAAGATGATGCGTGTGAGATGCGCGTATGAGTGAAGAGAGAGTTAGAAGTTCTCAGAAGACGCCATAGATCGCGTATGTACAGATGAATAACACAAGCCTGAAGTGTCGGGTTTTTTCATCTGAGAGAGATAGTAATAAGAAACTACTCACTGTAGGAGAGTTTCTGTAGCTTGAGCAAGAAGAGATCAAGCTTACTTGTACACATCTTCTCTAATCGAAAACACATGTTCATGTGGATGTCTGCGCGTAATCTTTACTTGTAAAGAATCTGAAGCTATATCGTGTTACGATAGGAAGTTCCGTTTATCGTTAACTGTCACGACTCGTTACTAAACGTGCTTCAGTACCTTCTCTGTAAACGCATGTTTCAGTGAATAACAGTTTACTCAGTAAACATATTTCAGTAATTTTCGGTCAGTTACAGTTTCTCAGAAAACAAGTTTTTCCGGTAGAACAACGAAGTATAACTCGTAGCAGAGTTCGAAGCTTTGTATGAGAGATAGCTCATCTTGTAGCTAGACGTCTCTACTTTAAGCTGATCACAGTTTCCGGTGAAAAGGAGATGTGCGTGCAATACAAAATCTAACCGGAAAGTAGCACTTCAGAGCTGTGAAGTTTTTCTTAAAACTTCAGAAGAGTTCATTAAGTGGAGAAAGCTCACGAATCACTTTCTTACTTCTTATATGTTCACTTGAAGTAATTATAACCAAAGTAGAAGTTCATTTCGGTGAAGTTCCGGTACGATTACGGTGTCAGTCCAGTGACAGTCTGGTGAAGTTCCGGTGGAACTTGTGTCGCAGGATAACACAGTTAAGGCGACGTTAATTAGGCTGAGCTATTGTTGATTACAGAGGTGTTCTGAATCACTCTAGTTTAGCATTCTATTGCGGTGGCGCGGCAATTTCCGCAGGCCTGACAGAGTTCAAGCTTTGTCGCGAAATCCACCTTCAGGGCGAAAGTAATTCCGCACCAGTGGTATTAGAGCTGAAGTTTTCGCCAACAGCTCTCCATTGCCATTTTGTATGTGTGTAAGGCCTACATTGTAGCCTACACTATTCTCCATCATACACCTATGATTAACATGCCTATGATCTTGTACAAAATTGTTCATTAATACATTATATCTATATTGTTCATCTATGATATCTCTCTTATAGTCATTCTTAATTGTCAACTTGTGTTGCTCATATCTCGGTCAATTCTTCACCAAATTCAATGATCTGGAATCAGCTCCAAGTTATCTACATGCTGAAAAATTTGAAACAATTCCATTCAGCGCATCAAAGCACTCACCAGTCAAACTCTGCAGAGGTCCTAAAAAATCGGGGTAATGATCTATTTGCTAAATTGATTGCTCTGTGTATAGTGGATCATTTCCAATGATTTCACTTTGAATCATTAGCTTACTAAGCTAATTAGATACCTCTAAAAGGAATTTTTGCAATTCCTACTGTACTGGTAGCACTAAGCATTACAAGCTATAGGTGTATGATAAAAAATAGAAGGTTTTCATTGAGTCTTCTATTTGGAAGTAGTCTGTTTCGATTCAATCTTTTCACACATCATTTCCAAAGTACATAGGTAATTTTATGATGTCATTGAAAAGCTAAGAGGGCCCAAATATCAACTCTGAAGTCATAAAGGGCTGGTACTAAGCAAGATTTGGTTGTACCAACTCATCACTTGAAGTGTCCATCCATTTTTCCCAACAGTGGTATCAGAGCAAAGCTAAGGTAAAATGGTTCTTTCATTGATAAATTGGATAGGAAGTACTATCAGGCTTGGTCTTTGAGGATGAAGATATACTTGCAAGGAAGGAGTCTCTATGGATACATCGCAGGAGATGAGGAGATGCCCATATTCAGAAGCAAACGACAACCTACAAGAGAGGAGCATGAAAGATTCAACACATGGTGTGCCAAGGATGCAATAGCAAGGTCTTACTTAACTCAATCTCTGATTTTCTTTTTCCACATATTAGGAACCATAAGACATCCCAAGAGACTTGGGAAACATTGTCTTCTTATTTCTCTTCCAACACAAGGGCCAGGAAGAATCAATTGTGGATTGAATTCACAACTCAAAGAAAGCAACCTAAGCAAGCTATCTCAGAGTATGTGATCAATGTTAAAGATGTAGCAGATCAGTTGGCAAGCATAGGAGAAGAAATTGAAGAGGAGAAAATTGTAAGGCAAGTAATCAATGGCATTAAAGTTGATGACAAATGGGAGAGCTTCACAACTTCCATGGACTTGTACATGGACATGCAGATTCCATACCTTACCACACTCATGGGGCAACTATTCACCCATGAAGCCAAGCTCAACAAGAATGGAGATTCATCAAGAGATAATAGCTCTTCTACCCTATACACTGATAAGAATAAGTCTGAAGAGAAAGGCAAGAACAAGAAGGTAGAAGATGAAGGAACTACCTCCCAAGCCAACTATGCAGGGAAAGGTAGATCATCAAGAGGAAGGGGCAGAGGAGGTAAGCAAGGTAGGGGGAGACCTTATAACTCCTCACCATGCAATATTTGTGGTTTATCAAATCATACTATAGATGAGTGTTTCAGGAACTTCAAGAATCAGAGACGTAGAGGTTATCGAAGAGGTGAATACACACAATCAAGAGGAAGATTCAATCACCACCAAGGATACAACAAAAACTACAACAATTACAATAGAAACTACCAAGGAGGATACAAATCCAGAAAGGATTAAAACAACTACAGAGAGGAGCAAGAAGATTCTCTTTTGATTATGAACATGACTTCAAAACAAGGTATATATGATGACCATCTCTTCTACATTGACTCAGGATGCTCAAACCATGTGGCAAGCAATGTAGCTCTTCTCTCTGACCTTGAGGAACAAAGGGTAAGCATCAGGTACAAACAAGTGATGACACCAAGCACTCAGTGATTAAAGTTGGAAATGTTAAGACCTCTGATGGGAACAAAAATGTGTTGAGTAGGGCTCTATATGTACCAACTATTACCAAGAATTTGATGAGTGTTGGACAGATTGTGGAAAAAGGGTTGTAGGTTAGATTCAACCAATATGGAGCATTTGTGGAGGATCCCAAGCATGGGTTCAAGAGAATTGCCAAAGGAGAAAAGACAGGTAGACTATTCACTTTTGAACTTGAGGATACAAGGAACATTGCACTTTATAGTTATAAAGATCAAACATTATCAGAGCTTGAAATTTGGCATACAAGATTAGGGCATGTAGGTGAAAGAACCTTGAAACAAATATGCAGAGATCAATGTGTGCTTGGAATACCTAATGTATCCAAGCAACACATGATGGAAAGTCTCACACATTACCCTTCTCAAGGAAAGGCTACATGCATGAGGACTACCTAGAACTTGTTCATATAGATGTATGGGGTCCAAGCAAGGATCCCTCAATCTGTGGATCAAGTTATTATGTATCTTTCATTGATGATTATAGTAGGTGGACTGTATTGTACTTTATGAAGCCACAAAGTATCTTGCACTTGTTGAGAATCAAATATGGAGAAATCTAAAAAGTCTAAGGTCAGATGGAGGAGGTGAGTACTTCTCAAATGATTTTGATGCATTCTTGCAGGACAGAGGAATCAAGAGAGAAATTACCACAAGCTATACCCCTGAACAGAATGGGGTAGCAGAAAGAAGAAATATATTGATTGTTGAAACAGCTAGGTCAATGTTAAATGAAAAAAAATTACCTAACTACTTGTGGGTAGAGAGTGTATCTACTACCACTTATCTTGTAAACAGATTGCCATCCAAATCTCTTGATGGGATGACTCCATATGAAGCATGGCATGGTAGAAGACCTTCACTTGATCATTGCAGGATCTTTGGATGTGTAGCATATGTGCATATCCCTTCTCATATAAGAGGTAAGCTAGACCCTAAGGCAGAGAAGTGCATCTTCATTGGATATGATCTAAATCAGAAAGGTTATAGGTTCTACAATCCTTCAAATAAGGGATTCATGATCAGTAGAGATGTTGTCTTCGATGAAAATGACTCTTGGTTTGATTGTGAATGCAGGAAAGTAAAACTACCTTCTGACTTGGAAGAGGAGTTTCCAAGCCTTACTAAGGAGGAGCCTACTCAAAATGGAGACATCAATTCAGATGATGAGGACATTATCAACCTTGAAGAGTTCAAAGCATGGAAGTCCAAAGGCAAACTCAAGATGAAGGAATTGGAAGATATACCTGAATCTTCTAACCAAGCAATTAGAAGATCACAAAGGGAGAGCAAGAAGCCAATCAGATATGGGTATGACACTTCCCTAGTTAGTAAGCACTCTGTTTATCTTGCAAAATATTTATCAGTTGAAGAACCAGCATCATATGAAGAAGCTAAGACTAAGGCAGAATGGAAGGAAGCTATGGATGAGGAGATTGAAGCACTCAAGGAGAGTGATACTTGGGAACTAGTACCAAAGAAGGAGTCTATGGAGGTAATTGGTTCTAGATGGATCTATAAGATCAAAAGAAATTCTGATGGGTCAATAAGAAGGTACAAAGCTAGACTTGTGGCTAAGGGTTTTGCACAAACCCAAGGCATTGATTATGAAGAAACCTTCTCACCTGTGGCCAAAATGCCAACCATCAGGATATTGGTAAGTGTGGCCGCATCAAAGAATTGGAACATGTATCAGTTGGATGTAAAAAATGCATTTCTAAATGGCTAGATTTCAGAGGAGGTATACATGTCACAACCTCTTGGCTATGAAGATCCAAACAAGTTAACATATGTATGCAAACTGAATAAAGCTCTTTATGGATTGAAGTAGGCACCTAGGGCATGGAACCATAGGTTGACCACATAAACCTAGGTTTTGTCATGAGTAAAGCACATACTTCTCTATTCATCAAAAGAAGTAATTCATAAGTAATATACCTATGTGTATATGTTGTTGATATCATACTTACAGGTAATGATGCTAATGGCATCAAATAGATCAAGAATCAGATGATGAAGGACTTCAAAATTAGTGACCTTGGATCACTAAAATACTTTCTGGGACTTGAGTTAGTCTATACTAACTCTGGAATCTACATTACTCAGAGGAAGTATATACAGGATATGTTGAAGAAGTTTCATTTGCAGGATGCCAAAGTTGCAAGTACTCCAATGGAGGTAAACCTAAAATTAAGTGCTCATGAAGGTCACGTACTTGAGGACATTGCAGGTTATCAAAGCATAGTGGGAAGCTTGAACTATGCTACCTTGACAAGGATAGACATTGCTTATGGAGTAAGTGTGCTAAGTCAGTTTATGCATAAGCCTAGGGCACCTCACTTGGAGGCTGCCAAAAGGATCTTGAAGTACCTTAAGAGTACTCAACATCATGGTTTCTATTTCCCTTATACATCAGACTTGGACATTAAAATTTATTCAGATGCAGATTGGGCACGATGCAAAGATGATAGGAGGATTACCTCAGGATACCTTTCACTTGTAGGTGATAAGCCAATATCATGGTCTTCAAAGAAGCAACCTATTGTTGATTTATCTTCTATAGAGGTAGAGTATAGAGGATTGGCCAATGCTACTCAAGAGGCTATATGGATCAAATTATTGTATACAGATTTAGGTTTGCACACTACATCTCCAATGATCTTTGGAGATAATACAAGTTCATTACACCTTGCAGCTAATCCTATTTATCATGCTAGGACCAAGCATATAGAGGTCCACTATCATTATGTGAGAGAGAAGCTATTGAGCAAGGATATTCAATTGGCATATGTATCAACTAATATGCAATGTGGAGACTTGTTGACTAAAGCATTAGATAGTACAAAACTTTGCAGGTTTAAATCAATGATTGGATTACACGACATTCATGAAGATTGAAGATGAAGACCAAGCCAAAATGTATGGCTTGAGGTGGAGCTGTTGGTGCAAAGTCCAAGCCCACACATTTGGCTTGAGGATCATAAAGATATGAAGGTTCATGGAAACCATTGCTAGTGAAAACTTATCCCTTTACCTTTGTAAAAGTCATTTCTTTTGACTTGAGAATATTTGTAATCACTACCCAAAAATCGTGGACTTTTTAGTTAGGAAAGTAACCACTACATTGAGGGAATATCTCCTAGAATGAAGGATCACTTTTAGATAGAGACAAAAGTTGAATTCAAATTCAAATTTGAATACAACACTTGTATGAAGTCACTAGAAAAGGTCACGGGTAGCAACTTCATTATCCGAGCTCTCGATTGCCATTTTGTATGTGTGTAAGGCCTACATTGTAGCCTACACTATTCTCCATCATAAGCCTATGATTAACACACCAATGATCTTGTACAACATTGTTCATCAATACATTATATCTACATTGCTCATCTATGATATCTCTGTTATAGTCATTCTTAATTGTCAACTTGTGTTGCTCATATATCAGTCAATTCTTCACCAAATTCAATGCTCTATAGCTTGTTGGAATCAGATCCAACCTATCTACATGCTGACAAAGCTTGAAACAAATCCATTCAGCCAAATTGGAAAAAAGCACATCGAAGCACTCACTAGTCAAGCTCTACAGAGGTCCTAAAAAATCGAGGGTAATGATCTAATTGCTAAATTGATTGCTCTGTGTATAGTGTATCATTTCAAGTGATTTCACTTGGCATCATTAGCTTACTAAGCTAAATAGATACCTCTAAAAGGAATTTTTCCAATTCCTAGTGTACTGGTAGCATTGAGCATTACAAGCAGTAGGTGTATGATAAAAAAATACAAGGTTTTCATTGAGTTTTCTATTTGGAAGTAGTCTATTTTGATTCAATCTTTTCACACATCATTTCTAAAGTACATAGGCAATTGTATGGTGTCATTGAAAATTTAAGAGCGCGCACATATCAACTCAAGTCACAAAGGGCTGGTACTAAGCAAAATTTAGCTGTACCAACTCATCACTTGAAGTGTCCATCCATTTTTCCCAATAGAAAAGAAAAGAGAAGACTAAAATTCCACTTGTTTGAGGTCTTTGAACTTGATGATTCATCAATCAATCAAGTCATCAAACTTGATTTTAATTTTCTTATATTATAGGAGATTGATTCTCTTAATTCCAACAAATTATCCCCCTTCCATTTGAATACAAAACCCACTTGTAAAAGTCTTGGAGGGCTTCAAGTTTATATATTAATACTTCCAACCACTTTACATTACATTGATATACATATACTTTTGTTCATCATTGTGTTGCTCCATTTCTCTACACCATCATCTTCAAGCATAGTAATCTTGTAGAGCCTTGTTCTTTCTCTAAAGACCTCAATATTGGAGAAATGAGCATTCATTTGAAATATGCCATGGTCTAGTTGATGTGTACAAATCTTGAGAGCATTTGGTCTAGTGGATATTGATAACTCTCAATTTTAAGGTCTCCGGATCTATCTCTGCATAGCCCTAAAAATTTGGGGAGACTTTTGTTAAGTGTTAAGTTTATTTCAAAAGCATATCTTGCTTATTTATTATAACCTTGTGCATTTTAGACACCCAACCCTATTTATAACATTCCTTCAAAATGAATTTTCCCAATTGTGATCATGTTGGCTGCTCTAAGCATTTGAAGTGGAGTATTACATCCAAAGACAACAAGTTTCTTGAGGTAGTCAAAGTGCAAATGTATTTGTTTTGTAGCAAATCTTTCCCATTGATTCTCAAAAGTACATAGTGGATTTTATTGCACTAATCACAAGCCTATAAGGTCTATTTTACTACTCAAAAGTGCAAGGGTTGGCCTTGTGCTGGTTGGCTAAAACAATCTTCGTCACTTGGCAACTCACTTTTCTACGTCCTGCAAGCTTCTCCAAGTTCTATCATTTCCTAGTTTTTGAAGGGCAGCACCTAATAGAACCATAAATCCTAAGAAATCATTAGATGAATTGATGAAGAAAATGGTTAAATTTTACATGTAAAAGTGTAACTACAATTATGGATTCTAGACTTGTGTATGTTTCATTTTTCATAAAGCATGAATATATGAAAATAATAAGAACTTTTCATAATCCCATATAGCATTGCAATATAATTTAAATCATAATATAAATTTCAAGGAATGAGAGGGAGATCCCAATGGCACCAATATCAACCACACAAAAATAGATGAAACATTTAACCAAGGATAGTATAGACCAAAAGACGTGATCGAATCATAAAAACTCTTCAATTAAGACAAGGCAAATTCAGATTCTTAAAATTTTGGTAGATGCAGAAATATTGGTAACAAGGCTAAGATTGGTAGATGCACAAAGCCATAAACCAAACATTTGGAATTTGATGAAGTTGAACAAGAATAGGAGTTACCATCTCCTTCTACCAAAAACCTTCTATGCAAAAGAAGAAGAAAATGAGCATACAAAAAAAGGACAAGAAGAGACACAACCCATCACCTAAACGAAGGTAGCATATTTGTATCACTAGAACCCAACAAAGATGGGAACTAAAAAGAGTGATCTATGCTAAAAAATAACAGCATCTAATATGGGCTCCAAAATACTAGAGAAAGGATGTGGATTAATGTAGTAATAAACCTTAAATGTTATTCTAAAGATAGAAAAAAGAACAGTGGGCACATAGATATCCAAAATAGTCGAAGATCTGGAAATCCAAGGAATTGGGAGATCTAGTACAAAACCAATGTATCCATTCATAGTTGAGGTGGAAGAATCCCTATAAAAATTATTCAAATCTTCCAAAAATAGACTACAAACAAGAAGCCTCTTGAAGCAATTAATCAAGTGTTCATTGCACAACCCTTCAATTTTCACATTCCAAAGTGTGCATACATAGGCCAAGTTATAAAGTCATGCATAGGCACTAAAGAGAGTAAATGGAGCAAAAATATACTCATAAAATTAAATACTTCTTCTATATAGAAATGACAAATAAGTAGCTTAAATTGGGACTAAACTATTTGTTTACTAAAACATTCATAAATCCTCTTGATTTGAGAGTAAAACCAATCAACTTTTCTTCATATTGATAGAATGGATTCTCCACAAAGGACATGAATTCATATTAGAAGTGTGTTTACCACACCAATATGAAGATGTATTGCAATGCTAATGTTATATTGGATGATGGGACTAGGAAAACTTAATCGACCACATCCCACATATATTACACTCCTTAAATGTGGGTAATTCAACCAATCATGCTAGATTACTCTATATAGCCAATAAATTTGAAGAAATTCATCAACTTTTTAAACTTAGGAGTGTACTCCAAGAATACTCCTTTATGGTGTTTCGATTCATGTAAGTCGTTTCAACTATTAGTGCATCTTAACGCTCACTTTGATGTCCCAAGAACGACTTCATGTAAAAAACCAACAACTTCCTATTTTGTTTTGTCGTGAAGTTATGAAAAATAGTATTTTAAATGGGGGGCCAAACAAAAACTCTCATGTACCATCTTCACTTCATCTCTTTTCCACTTTTGATCTTCATTTCTTTAAAATGTGTTCATAGGGGAGGGTTCACTTGATCCTTCCAACTACATGAAGATTTCGGGCTACTTCAAAGACATTGGATGGTGGTTAACATAAGATTTACATCTTATGTTAAGTATTCAGGTACATATTCTCTTACACCTGATTCTCAGCATAGGTACAAGAGAATCAGTACGTATATGCTTTATGCATATTTGGATGAGGTGTTTGAGAAGGTGTGTTCACATGAGTTTGAGGATTTTTGGCAGCAAACTTGGTAGCATTCTTTGCTACTTTTTAAGTATGTGATCTTTTCACACACGTATCTGACTTAGAG
Source organism: Ceratopteris richardii (assembly GCA_020310875.1). Classification (NCBI taxonomy): domain Eukaryota; kingdom Viridiplantae; phylum Streptophyta; class Polypodiopsida; order Polypodiales; family Pteridaceae; genus Ceratopteris; species Ceratopteris richardii. The sequence continues at coordinate 109,310,793 of CM035426.1, read as the reverse complement.
TCTTCCATAGCCTAAGGTTATATGAGGGTTTGTTGATTATCAGTTTCACACTGATCCTTCTTCTTTCGGTCACTCATATTCACTCTTCTATAACCTATAAGGTCACACATCTCATGTATATTTAGATTTCTGCCCATACAGCTGAATGTGTTTGTTACATTTGTACATTCACTCTTCCATCTATTTCTCATCACATAGAGTGGTTGAGAGTTTTGCTCCCACATTGTACATTGAACATTGGTATATATGATACTATGAGTAAGTGATGGCTTACGTAACACCTTACACATGTTGTCTATTCTTTCTCTATCTTTGTCTCATCATCTGTATGATTAAGTTGTGGTATGTTCATGTTTTGTCAATATTGAAGATTGCTAGATTCTGTGTTGTATATGTTGGACCTATGAAACCATGGACCTATGATATGAGCTGTGCGCCTACCTCATTTCCAACTATATATATATATATATATATATATATATATATATATATATATATATATATATATATATATATATATATATATATATATATATATATATATATATATATATATATATATATATATATATATATATATATACATATTTACATATATATATACATACATACATATATACATCACAACCCATAATTCTTACTTATTTACTTACTTACTTACTTACTTACTTAAAAATACACGCATGCATACATACATAGATGCCTATACCTAAGTAACATTTATCTAAGGATCTCTAGTGCACATGCATCATGAAAATTGCACAATTAGGACCACCACGTGCTAGAGAGATGACTCTCCTCCCAACCAAATGCCTCTATATATAGGTCTCTCCAGGGGACTGCCTTCTTGGGTAGGTGGATACTAACCATCCATGTGTCAGCCATGTAATTGCATGTGTGCCAAGTGTCCCAATTAACCAGAGTTAACTCAAGTGGATGCTTCTAGAAGATTCTATAGTTCTTTGGGTAAAATACTCTCCCCATGTACCCCATAGGGGTTGAACCCAAGACCTCCTCCTTCACATCCTTTAGACTTAACCACTAGGCTAAGTGGATCACTTGGTTACAAGAGTAAATGACCTTCTAGTAAGTCTAGACTCGAGATCTTTGGTCATACACATGGATGACCGAACGGTGTTCGATTTCAGATCCATCTGAATCGACAAGACCCTTATATCATAGACTTACTTTATTACATTCTTCCCCCCCTTGGAAAATATTCTTGCCCTTGAAAATAGATCTATATACATGCTATAGGCAACCCCTGAGCCTCATGTTCTAAAACTGGAAGAACATGGTCATGTTCTAGAACTAGAAGAACATGTCTCATCTCTGTGGTGGCATCCCTGCCCAAATGATTCAAAACACTGTCTCCCTTTGCACTTTGATAAAATGATCAAAGTCCAAAGTAGTGAATGAATAATAAGGGTGGATCTAAAAACATCCCTAGCCAGTTCATAGTTTTTACTAGCTTCAATCTGGGCACAAACATGTGAACTGGGTTGTTTCAAATTCCTAGTCCATTTCTGGGCATGATTGGGGTATGGACTTAGTAACAAAGGCGGGATTCTTATCCCTTGTAAGACTTTGAGCACTCTTGATTCACTTGAATTTGATTTGGAGAATTTGAATTTTGGTTGGCTCAAACATCTAACTTGGAGATTGTACAATGGTTTACTCCTATCCAATAGCTACTTGATTTTTTCATCCAACTAGAGGACTACTTTGTCCTATTGAGTTACTTAAGTTGTAGGAGAAAGTTTTTACCATTTAATTTGATTCAACCATACTATAACTTGACCAATTGGAATTCAAAATGGAAATTTATACAAGTTAGAATACTTTTCTCAAAGACTTGAGCTAGAATTTCTTAGGAATTTTCAACCTGATGATCAATTCCTAAATTCATTGTTCTAGAGTGTATTGTACTCTAGAAAGTCATGAGAGTTATGCTAATAACTAGAAGTAAACCCATATGAATAATTAGATCTTGGTCTTGTCATCTTTATGATTGAAAAGGTTCTTGTATAGAACATCTATCTGGGATGTTAAATTTAGTTATGTGGTTCTAATCGGCTAACCCTCATCTTTTGTGAAAAGAATCAGATACCTTATCTGAGCCAAAAGATTCAGAAAGTAGAAAGAGAGAACTAAAACTCTTTACAATCAATTCAAACTTCAAAAAATCAAACTTGTGAGGAGTCAATTTCTAGATGACTCAAGACTTTAACTTATCAATTATCTATTTCAACAATGTTTTGAAGCATTTTTCTATCTTTAAGAGAAATAAGTTGGATTCTCAAAAAGATTCAGAGCAAAACTAAAACATCATCCAACCATAAGATACTCATGTGGTTTCTAATATCAGTGTTTCAACCCACTGATGTTTTTTGATGAGTTTTTTTCTCAAATACTGCTTCATTAGAGACTAAGTTCAGGTCATATTCAATTTTCATGACTCTTTTCTAGAAGTGCAATTCTTGTGCATTTCTTTGAATAAAAAAGATTGAATTTACCAAGCTACACTAGGAACTTGTTGCTTTACTTAGTCAGTCTATTCCTTAGTTGACAGGATCATTCCAATGTCAAAGTCTTACTTGTCAGAAATTTATCAAATATTTTGGAATCATCACTTTATCTCGAAGCATTTTATTATTCAAATAAGAGCAAATATATGCCTTTATTTGAAAAAGGAGATCTTGGAAGTTACTTACTTCCTATCTTCTGCTACCTTGATCTTGAAGTATATTGAAATATCTTGAGATACTACTTTTATTGTCCTTGAATTTAAACTCTTTCTTTGAAGTTTCAATTCCCTTGACGATCAAACCTAAAATCAAGATCAAATCTAGGACTAAAAGATAATTATCATCCACATTTCGATGTCTCATATCATCTTTCCTACATAAATCTGAGTATAAAATCTGGTGTTCCATACCACCCTATTTTATATTCACATTAATGTGTGGGTGATACTTGTCCTAAATTCTAAACACATCTTGATAGAGTACCTTTTCACTTCAACTCTTTAAAATAATTTTGAAGTTTAAGGTATTACCTCTAACTAGATTTTCTAGGTTTTGATCCCTTCACATGACCGTTTCAGGATCTTGTGCTTTCCTTTGTGAACTTGAAAACCGTTTGATGGAACGTCTATTCCTCTTTGCTAGGGTTTCAAATGAAAACTAGTTAGAATTCCAACTACTTGAATTTTCATAGATTCAAGTTCAATTGGTTTATTCTTGACCAATTCGTAGTGACAAGAGCTTTTGACTTCTTGTCTTTAGATTCCTTCTTTACTGATGCTTTAGGTACCTATCTTGACAGAGACTTTACAGGAATCTCTCTACTGCTTAAGTCTAAGCATCCACTCATGCTTTCTGGATTTGTACCGAAATCCCTTTGAGGATAGATAAAATTTATATTTTACCTTCCACGGACTTAAGTATCATCTTCACAATTACATACTACATTCTTGGGATTTCCTCACTCTATTCAAAGTTCCAACAGCTTACTCTTTTCACAATTTTCCACTGCATAAATGGAACTTGAGTGAATAATTCCTAAAAGGAATTTTATTGCCAATACTTGGGTAAACTTCAGAGTAGTTCCAATCACATGTTCTTAGACAATCATTTCCAAGCTTGATCAAGTCTGGTTGACCTTGGAACTAGAATAAAGAATTAGTCTTTATTATTAAGATTTCTTAAACTAACAAAAGCATCTTTGCTTACCCATGGGATTTTTAGAGATCTTCCCCTCAACTTAAGTCCAAGCATACATTGATGCCTCTCAAATTCCAAAGCTAAGAATTTTTAATATACCTTTTGTTGAGAACTACTTGCTATTAATTTTACTTGAAAGATTTCAATCTCACATCTAGGAAAATATTTTTCTTTTGAAGAACTTTAGATTCCTACCAAGGAATCAAATAATACTAAGCCAATGATTCATCTTGGAATCGTTTGCTTTACTGGAATGATCTTCAAAAGAAATTCTTGACTTTTGGACAAGAGCAAGACTTAAAGCTTTATTGCTTGTCCAAAAGATATTCCTTTTCAATGAAATAGTTAACCAGAATATTTCATTTTATTGGCTTATCTTTAGGAAGTAGCTTAATTCCCAAAGCTTACTTTGACGTATCTTTTAGGAAAATATCTTGATTTCCAAAGATTACTTTGACTTGGGTTTCTTCTTTAAGCTCTCATTAGCTTAAACAAAGCCAAGCATACTTTTCTCATCCTCAGAAAAGTGCTTAATAAAGTTTCCATGCTTTTTGAAAACCTTGCGTCTTGACTAGAGATGTAGTCATGGAACCTAGCATTCGACTATTGAACACTAAAGTTCAAGTGATGCTAAAGTTTATTCAGCTTTTTGAGGTTCATCATTTGTGAGGATTAAATCAAAGAAAAAATAATTGGAAAACAAAGATCCAATATCCTATTGGTCAAAATTGTCCATTCTTCAAATGTGCTCAAAACAGTAAAGGATGGGTTGGATCTTGTATTGGTCCTTCTACAACCAAAAAGTGCTGGCAGCGTGGATAATGCAGCACACTTTCATCCTACCCACCTCGGTTCGAAACCCGTCGCCGGTAGCTTTTCACGAACGCAAAGTTTTTAGCGGACCACCAAATTACATGCACGTTTCAGATTAGCAATAGAGTTTTTTCAATCTTGCTTTATTGTTCAAAGTGATCGCTATTTGGAAGAGCTTTATGTGCTTTTGGATGGTGCTTTTGGAGGGATAAACTACTATATAAGAAGAGCCATAGGCTCATTGTAATCATCCTTCACCTATTTCAACACAAGCTTTGGAAGCTTGGTCCCTCAATATAGGTGGTGCTTCTTAGCACATGGGGCAGCCATGGTGCTATTTTGGAGTATGTTGAGGAGTGGCTATGGAGTTCTTCTTGGAGAAGAAGAGTGTGCTCATACTCTTGCTTATGGAGAGGACTTGCCCATCAGAAGCTTGGTAGTGTGGATCAGCCATCTACATGATGTATTTGAAGATTGTCTTCTACATGAAGATTTCGGTGTACTTCAAAGACATTGGATGGTGGTTAACATAAGATTTATATCTTATGTTAAGAATTCAGGTACATATTCTCTTTATGCACATAGGTACTACTTGAATTTTATGGAGGCAGTAACATCCATATCAGGAGGAATCCTATTCGGCATAGGTACAAGAGAATCAGTACGTATATGCTTTATGCATATTTGGATTGTTGGAGTTAGATGTCTGCGGAAGCACGCGAACAGCACAAGGAAGAAGAAGAAGCTTGGAGCACAACAAACAAGACTGAATGTATTACTAGAGAATGTACAAAGATAAGTAGCCCATTAGGGCAATAGGCGTACATACAAGCCGGGGGAAAAAAACCTCCTAAAGAGGGAAAAAAGTGCCCCGACGGTCCTAGTGTGTTCACACACATCACTACCTAAACATATCAACAAATCCCCCCTGGGAGTGATGCGGTGAACAAGGAGCTGGCGCTCATGTATAAGGAAGTGCCAAGCTATGTGGAAATCACTCCACAAAAGGAACTAAGCCCAAAGTTTTGCGGAAAGCTTCAAACTTCTCCCTAGGTAGAGCCTTCGTGAAAAGGTCTGCTATGTTCTACTACGTGGGCACATATGCCAAGCTGATCTCCCCAGCAGAGAACCTCTCCCTGACATAGTGATAATGCACCTCAATGTGCTTAGTGTGAGCATGGAACATAGGGTTCCTCGCAACTACCAATGCGCTCTGACTGTCACTGAAGATGGTGGTGGCAGAAGACTGGCCAACACCCAAATCAGCCATAAGGCCTCTGAGCCACACACACTCAACAGTCGCTGTGAAAGCTGCCCTATACTCAACCTCACAACTGGAAGTGGCCACAGTAGGCTGCTTCTTGATCAACCAAGATATACATGAGCTACCAAGCATGAAGCAAAAACCACTAGTGGACACACGAGTGTCATAGCAACCAGCCCAATCTGAGTCAGAAAAAGCATGCAAATATGGCGGTAGTGATCCCCCCTTAGGATAAAACAACCCAAGTAGCCGAGTACCACTCACGTAGCGAAAGATGCGCTTAACTGCCTTCCAATGCTTGACTCCTGGGAAATGCATAAACTTGCTCATCTGTGAGACAGCAAACTGAATATCTGGCCGAGTAATGCATAAATAAATCAAGCATCCAATAGCCTGCTGATAGAGAACAACATCAAATGCATCTCCAGCATCATGAAGACTCAATCGTAAACCTGTCTCCATAGGAGTGGCAATAGGCTTACAAACTTCAAGGCCAAAATGCTGCAATAATGTGTCAATATATTTCGTTTGACACAAAGCCATTCCACCATCAACTTGCATAAACTGAATGCCCAAATAGTGATGCAAATGCCCCAAATCAGACATCTCAAATGAGGCATGCAAATCAGCCTTGAAATCAGCAATATGCTTCTCAATAGGACCAGTGAGCACCATGTCATCAACATAGACAACAATGATCAGAAGCACATCATTAGCACGCTTAACATATAAGGTGCTTTCAGTTGGATTGTTCTCAAAACCATGTGCAACCAGATAGGCATGTATCTTCTCATACCAAGCACGTGGTGCTTGCTTTAAACCATATAATGCCTTCTTTAACCTGCACACCTGGTTTTCATGCCCTTTCTGCACAAAGCCACGGGGCTAAAAAACATACACTTCTTCATGCAAGTCACCATTCAAAAATGCTTTTTTAATGCCCAACTGATGTACATTCCAACCATGATGGGCTGTAAGTGCACAAATGCTCCGAACAGTAGTCATACAGCATGTAGGTGCAAAGGTCTCATCAAAATCAATGCCTCTTTCCTGCGCATAACCCTTTGCAACAAGCCTAGCCTTATACCTGTCCACTGTACCATTAGGTTTATGCTTCAGCTTGTATACCCACTTAGTGCCAATGGCCTTCTTACCAGGAGGCAAGTCACATAAAGACCAAGTGCCATTCTTCATTATAGCATCATATTCAGATTGCAAAGCAATTTCCTGAATTTTATACTTCATCAAACGAAACACGCTCATTCTCATCACAGAGACTAGATGCAGCCATAGCATAGCAATCTGATGCAAAAGAGGCACTATGAGAGCGTGAACGAGTACGATATGATAGAGGTGCATCTAATTTGCTGTCACGCAAAGTCTGTACCAGCTATTTTGGCATAGTTCTTGCCTGCTCAATATCCGCTCTCTCATCAATAAGTGCATCATGTACATATGCATCAGAAATAGAATTATCTGCATCATCACATGAAACCTGCAAAGGCTGAGAAGTTGCCTCATTAGGACCAGCACTAGAATGTCCACTTGTAAAAAGAGGCATCAAAGTATCATACATGTCTTTGGAGCTAACTAATGTCTCCTTGGTACATAAAAGCAATGGCTGAATAGCATCTTCCACAAAAACAACATCACGGCTAACTAGAATGCGTTTAGTCTGTGGATGATACATACGATATCCTTTACTTTCAGAACTATACCCAACAAAAATACATTTTACTGCCTTATCATCCAATTTTCCACGATGTTGTTCAGGCACCAATGCATATGCCAAACAACCAAAAACACGCAGATGAGCAACAGATGGCTTGCGGTCATGCCAAGCCTCATATGGAGTGATAGACTGCATCGCTTTAGTGGGACACCTGTTAAGTACATATGCTGCACACATGACAGCCTCAAGCCAGAAACTATGTGGTAAAGTCTGACTCTTGACCATACACCTCGCCACCTCCATGAGTGACATGTTCTTCCGTTCAGCAACTCCATTCTGTTGAGGTGTATACGGCACTGTACACTGGTGTTTTATCCCACGTTCAACCAGAAATGCATTAAAATCACAAGACATATATTCCCCCCCTCGATCAGAACGGAGGGTGCCCATTTTACATGCTGACAGATTTTCAGCCAAAACCAAAAGCTGTTTGAAGCACAAAAACACTTCGGACTTTTCCTTCAATGGATATACCCATGCATGCCTGGAAAAATCATCAATGAAAGTCACGAAGTAAAGACAGTTTCCAAAAGAAGGTGTCTGCATAGGACCACAGACATCACTATGTACAAGCTAATATTTCTGCGTAGCCCGAACTGAACCATCTTTTGGAAAGGAGGAACGCTGCATTTTGTTCAAAATACAGCCTTCACATACATGTTTTCTAGGTACCTCAAGCTTGGGCAAAGAAGACACCATATCAGATTTCTGTAGGCGTAGCAAACTAGCAAAATTCAGATGACCAAAGCGTGCATGCCAAAGCTTTGCATCTGACATAGCCTGAGAATCATGAACTGCACATGCCAAATCATTCACAAATCTTTCATAGTCTATGAGCTTATACAGCCCACGACATAAAATGCTAGAAGCAATAATAACATCACCATTTGACAGATCATGAACTGTACATCTGTCATCAACAAATTTCATAACCAAGCCAATCTTGGCTAATGCAGAAACTGATAACAGATTCTTCTTGATCCCTGGCACAAATAAAGCATTTGACAAGGTGAAAGAACTACCATCAGCAATAGTCAGAATGACCTTACCAACTCCCATAACAGGATAAGAGGAGTTGTTGGCGCATGTGACAGTATTCCCTGTAGGGGCAGGCTCAAATGAAGAGAAGAAACTACGCTGTGAGGTAATATGTTTGGTCGCCCCACTGTCAAAGTACCAAACATCTGAGTCCACTGCAGATATGCACTGCTCATGAGAAGATGGGTCAAAACTGCAAACAGTAGTAAATGCCCATTCTTCTTCCTGCACAAGATTAGCAGACTCTGTTTTTGGTGTAGAGGCTTCTGCAACAACCATTCCAGCCTCCTTTTTCTTTACCTCTTTTGCAGCCAGTTTTGGACAGTTCTTTATGATATGATCATTCCCTTTACAGTACTTGCAAAACAATTTTTGCTTTTCTGATTTCTTCTCATCTTTATCCTGGTTCTTCGAATGTGCAGCATTTGTAGATTTCTGCTTACTAGTAGAAGAGCTCCATTTTCCTTTGCCCTTCTGACTAGCCAGGAAAGCATCCGCAGTGTCATGAGTTGTAGTCTCTGCCCATGACATCGATCAAAATGAACAACCATTAATTTTCTCACAAAGCCTTCCTGCTCTCGCGATTAGAGGAGAGATTTGCTCATCTGGATGCCGTGAGCTCCCATCAGCCGTAGGAGGCTTTGCTTCTTTCTTTGCTTGTGGTGGAGAGGCTCCGCAGTGTCGCAAAATCAATTACATCAGGGTCTGCAATCCGAGGGTTGGATATCATCTGTTAAATACCTTCGTGGTTTCATCACAAGCTCTGTTGGATAAAGTAGATCCATCAGATTTGTGAGATGTCGGGCTCAAATCCCGTATGTGGTCGCCTCTTCGTTTGCTTATGACGTGAATAATTTCAACGCGGAGGACAAAACTTCTAATGAAATTGTAGCGCTATGAAAACCTATTGCTTGCTTCCTTGGGTACATAGAACTATAAGCAAACCGAGGCCGTGGGTTCAATTCTGCAACTTAGCGTAGCTTAATACAATACTCCAGCTGAATACAATATTCTATTTTGCTATTCTAAATAGCTTCGGAAGAAAACAAAATTACGTGAGCGTTTTTCTCTAAAAGAGGTTGAAAGAAGACACTATACAGGCTCCAAAGCAATGAGAAGATGACGATGAAGGTCTCCATGGATGCTCTGATACCAATGCAAGATTACGAGCACCATGTGCTAGAGAGATGACTCTCCTTCCAACCAAACGCCTCTATGTATAGCTCTCTCCAGGGGATTGCCTTCTTGGGCAGGTGGATACTAACCATCCATGTGTCAGCCATGTAATTGCATGTGTGCCAAGTGTCCTAGCTAAAGAGAGTTAACTCAAGTGGATGCTTCTAAAAAGTTCTATAGTTCTTTGGGCAAAACACTCTCCCCATGTATCCCATGGAGGTTGAACGCAAGAGCTCTTCCTTCACATCCTTGAGACTTAACCACTATGCTAAGTGGATCGCTTGTTTACAAGTCTAAATGACCTTCTAGTAAGTCTAGACTCAAGATCTTTGGTCATACACATAGCTGACCAAACGGTGTCCAATTTCAAATCCGTCTAAACTGACCGAACCCTTAGATCATAGACTTACTTTATTACGCAAACACACCCACAAATGCCTAGAAAACCCATTATGGTACCTTTAGGAAGGGTAGCTTATCATCATTTTCATGTATACATACCTTAAGGTTAGTTTATGGGTGTTTTCATATATATATATATATATATATATATATATATATATATATATATATATATATATATATATATATATATATATATATATATATATATATATATATATATATTCAAGCTTAGCTTATCCCATTTTGGCATGCAAAAATCGCAAGAAAACTGAGACACTCATTCACATAAAGAAGGAAAAGTTGAAACTGTGGTTGTGGTTTTTTATACCCCTTAACGTTTTTACTTGGATTTGGTGGTTTATGGTAGTTGTATATATCCAAAACGGTACCACATCCACATGCACACTCTATGAATAACCATCAATGGGTAGGGTAATACCTACATTAGAAGTAGTGATCGTTCACAATTTTGCACATATGAATAGTGAACTTTTCTCAAAAGTAAACCATTTGTATGGCATACATATCCACAAAAATAAATGAGCACACACGATTTCTAGTAAGAGGAAAATCAGTGAGCATCGATAATGAATTCGATGGGTTTGATATGAGTAACATGGAAGCTTTTTACCATAAGTTTGATTTTAGGGAATAATGATATATAACACCTTCATCATGAGGACAATGGGATCATGCTATTGAAGCTCGGGTGATGGAGCGGTTCTCTTTTTTCTATGGCACATTGAAAGAGTTGCTTGCTTGGAGTTTAAGTGGAGTATAGACAAGACGGTACATTTGTGCTGACTCACCTCAATCACATTTTCTTCATTTCACATAGAGCGATAACTCTTCATATTTTCTTCACATAGAGCAGTAGGTCTTCTTAAGAAGTAAGCTCAATTTCTATGTTTATTGGTTAAAGAATACACATGACCAATCAGAGTAGACTATTAAGTTGATACACTTTTGTTCCGAGGGGGTAACTCCTCTCAAAACATGATGGCCCCAAAAGATTCAATCTTCAATGAATGAAATTTATCCATGTGGTAGCACAAAGTGTGTCGCCACTCTGTGTGAACCATACATACACACACACACACACACACACACACACACACACACATATATATATATATATACACACACACACACACATATAACAAAAATAGCATTTTTGAGTTTTTACACATAAACATATCCTAAATAAAGTATGCAACTCAATGTATATAAACATTAGAGAAAAAATCTAAATATATAAAATATAAATAATTAAATGTTCATATATATATATATATATATATATATATATATATATATATATATATATATATATATATATATATATATCAAAAATAGGATTTTTGAGTTTTTATATATAAATACATCCTAAATAAAGTATGTAATTAAATGTATGTAAACATTAGAGAAAAAATCTAAATATATAAAATATAAATAATTAAATATCTAAAAATAGACCTCTAAATTTTTAGGATACACACACACACACACACACACACACACACACACATATATATATATATATATATATATATATATATATATATATATATATATATATATATATATATATATATATATATATATATATATATATATATATATATATATATATATATATATATATATGTGTGTGTGTGTGTGTGTGTGTGTGTGTGTGTTGGGAAAGATGGATGGATACTTCAAGAAATGAGTAGGTACTGCCAAATCCTCCTTTGTACCAGCCCCTTGTAGCTTCAGAGTTGAGTTGTAGGCCCTCTCAACTTTCCAATGGCACTAAATAAGTGCCTATGTACTTTGGAAATGATGTGAGAAATGATTGAACCAAAACAGATTATTTCCAAGTTGAAGGATTAATGAAAACCTTCTAATTTTCTTCACACACCTGCTGCTTTTTATGCTCAGTGCTTCTAGTACAGTAGGAATTAGAAAACTTCCTCATAGAGGTATCTAATTAGCTTAGTAAGCTAATGATTCCAAGTGGAATCACTTAAAATGATGCACTATACATAGAGCAATCTATTTAGCAATTGAACCATTACCCTCAATTTTTTAGGACCTCTGTAGAGTTTGACCAGTGAGTGCTTCGATGCTCTTGTCTCCAAATTGGCTAAATATTATTGTCTTCAAAATTTGTGAGCATGTAGAGATCTTGGAGCTGATTCCAAGAAGCTATAGATCATTGAAAATGATAAAGGAATGACTGAGATATGAGCAGTATAAGTTGACTGTTATGAATGACTATAACAGAGAGACCATAGATGAGTAATGTAGATCTATTGTATTAAAGAACAATGTTGTACTGAAGGGCTCTAGTGTGCTGGACAAGAAGAGGAAGGAGGAGAGGAAGGGAGAGAGAAGAGAGGAGAGAAGAGAGAAGAGATGTGCACAGATGCATGGGAGCCTCAAAACCCACATAATGATCTCTCTTGAGGCAATGATATATATATGATGTATATATATATGAATATGGGGGTAAGATCACATGACCCTTACATCCCCAACAATCTCCATCTTAAGGGTCAATGTGACCATAAGTGGAAAAATATACAAAGAATGATGTAGGACTATACAATAATATACATGAAGAGTCCCGATCTCAACCCATATAGATCAGCCTACACCAACTACCTTGAACAAGGTGTATCTATGCACCTCAAACTGCTCTAGACTCATATCGACAAGAGTCGAGCTCACATCTGACTGATGCAAGAAATGATGAAGTTCCTGCAAAGCTCCCACTCGCTCTATGCCTATGTCTATCATCGAACGACTGACAACCCCAAGTGCAAATGCTCCAATAGCAACTGCAATGTCTCGTCTCGAGCATAACAACTCGTAAATCATACTCCTGAATGCTGACAAAACATGTGCTATCCTGGCTAACCTAAGTATGTCAGCCATGCTTGTATCCAAGGCATCCAACGCACCATCGTCAAGACCAACGTGTCCTGATATATCTGTGTCAACATCTGGCATGAGTGAATCCAAGAATGGTTGCATGATTGCTAACTCATCAACATCTAAATCAATCATCGTATCAACCAAGGATGTGTCTATCTGTGCATCTCAAGAGCTAGTATGATCTGGCATACACTGTGTATCATAAAAGAAATCCTGCTCTACCACACCAAGTGTATGATCATGATCCACATGAGCTAACTTCACAACATCAATACCAAGGTGAAACTGAGGATCCAACTCTAACTGAGTATATCACAATGCTCTACGTGAACATCCACATCATGCTCTAAAGCATCCAACTGATCATCCAAAGTGTGCTCCATAAGAGCATCCATATGATCAACAAAAGCATGCTCTATATAAGCATCATGAGAATCTAAAGCATGCTCTACATGTGCTTCCATCCGAGCATCTGAATCCTGCCATACATGTGCATCATGAATGTCAATAGACATATGTGTAGGTAGACAAAATGAGACATGAAGAGTCTCACATCGCACATACGGTTGAACCCACAACTCTCACATGAGAATCGAGAAAACCACTCATGACGTGGACTAACATGAAAATTGGCTAATGTATCAAGCAACCAAACCATATGTGTGCCATCCAATGAGTAAGAGGAATCCTAAGATGAACCATAGGAGAAAGTGATATCACCATCACTGGCATAATCAACTACCATAGGCTCTCCTGAAACCACTACCTGACCTACATTACGTGCATATCTCTGACATCTTCGTCACATCTGCCTGAAGCAATGTCGTCGAGTATGGCCCTCACGACCACAATGCCAACATCAAAATTGTCCATGTGATCTGTGTCTCACATGAGTCGATGGACTCGCATACATATCATGTAGTCTCTGCCATAATGCACTACTCGTCTCCTCATACATAACATACTCATATATAGAATCCACAAGCTGTAATCGGATAGTGGAGCTGGCCAATGCATCCATATCCATCCATACATGGTCGGGCATGTCATGAGGCCTCTGTGCATCTCTATGCACATACATGTGTAACCTTGCACGAACCAATGTATGCCACATCTGAGCTTTCCATCTCGAAAAGTCAGTACCATCGAATCGAGAAGATACCATTCTGGAAATCCAAGACTAGCGATGTAACAAGAGATTAGAAACAATACTCTATCCTCAATAGGATCACACCTGCATATCCATATGTATAAATCACATCACAAATGTGTCACTGGAGAAGAAACCATGTGAACAACCTATCACATAACTATGCATCTACCATGCATCTACCATGCATATAAAACCACAAGCATAAGCCTGTTCTCCAAGTCTCCAAACTAACAAAGTAGATGTGAAAGAATCTTGGAGAAATTTTGACAGATTACCCCTTATAAATTGAACAAACAAACAAGATAACTAATATCAAAAGAATAATGAGTAATCTGTCACCACCTATCACTGATCTAATCAAAATAATGGCAAATACACATGCCAAAAATTGATAGAAATACATGCCAATACAATGGCGACACATCTCCCACTCAAGAATGAATCCTGTAAGATGGTCCACAAATAACCTGTGACCAAGTCCAAGTAAATGAAGATCAACAATGATCCAAAGCTATCACACAAGCTTCAAGATCCTTCAGAGTTCTCTTCTAGCATAAAAGTTGTTGAAATTTTGGCAGCATCTCCTCTGTAAAATGGACTCTAAACCAAATAAACCATGTGGGAATCACCATCTAGATATGCCAAGAATAACACTGGCAAATACATATCAACCAATGACCAAATGCTAATAACCCTAACAAACAAGTGTGCAATTGAGGCTCCAATCTGGATCATGTACCTGCAAAGAAAACAAAGATATAAGTACCAACCAAGATTAACAATCAACTCTCACATAATTATGTGCAACCACTAACTAAATCCATAACCAAGTGGCATAAGCAACATATAAACCACAATGCCACTATACATCCATGATCGAATACGATGACATAAATCTCAAAAAGGAGTATACCATAATCTCATCTCACATGCCAAACACATGACAAGATTATGCTCTACTCTCATATGGAGGAGCTACCACAGCGATCATACATGGATAATGCCTTCAAGCTCTAAGAATAAGAGCTTGCACACCAAAAATTCTCTCTCGTAGAAGTTCCAAAGCAAATTCAACCTCCAAGAGCAATTAGGGTTCTTATGGCAAAAATATGATGCTTTGTGTTTTGCTGTTTCAGAGGTGATAACCTCTGAATCTGAAGTTTTGATCTTCAGCAAACTTCAACATATGATTCTTGGCTACATAACGAGATAAAGAATACCTCAACCGAAGGTGCGTAGCTCAAGATATATCCAAAACAAGCATCAACTATCAATTTCACTTTTACTTGCAACACTAATGCTCTCTTTTTTGTAATTTTAGTGACCTTGCACTGAGAATCTGGATCTATGTTCTCGTACAAAGTTTGTCGAGGCTATCCCAAGCTATGCATAGCAAGTTGCGTTGTCTCATTCTGATTTGTAAAACTCAACTTATAGCCAAAACACTGACCTATTGTCCAAGTGATTGTAGATTCATCTTCTATATCAGTCTGCGTTTTTCAAATTTTTGGCAGTCTAAAACTCCAAACCAGGTTTTGTGCCCTCTGTGAAGATGTAATCCTCTGTATGAGCAACATGTAGAACTTTACAATGCATCAATCCAAGATTTCTAGCTCGAGTTATGGCCGAAATACTCAACTGGTATTGAAAGATGCCGAGCTGCACTTTCACCTCTTTTGACCTAAGCTTCCATTTGAGCTTGTTGCACACAAGCCGTCAAATGCTCTCATACCAATGAAGGGCTTTAGTGTGCTGGAAAAGAAGAGGAAGGAGGAGACGGAGAGAGAGAGAGAGAAGAGAGGAGAGATACGCATAGATGCATGGGAGCCTCAAAACCCACATAATGATCTCTCTTGAGGCAATGCTCTATATATGATGTATATATATGAATATGGAGGTAAGGTCACATGACCCTTACATCCCTAACATGTACAAGATCATAGGCTTGATGATCAATGCCTAATGATGAGTAGTGTAGGTTACAATGTAGACCTCACTCTCTTACAATGTGGCAATGGAGAACTCGGGAATAGAGTCACACAACCGCGAGTTTTTTTACATCTTTTATAGTTGAGTGATTCCATTGTTCGTTGGCTCTCACTAAAAGTAGTCCTCCAATCTAGGAGATATTTCCTCAATTGAAGTCGTGACTTTTCAACTAATAAACTCCACGAATTTAGTGGTGGTTACAATGATTCTTCCAAGTCAAAGTGACTTTTATAAATGGTAAAGACAAAAGATCTTTTTAGCAATGGTTTCCATGGAGCTTCAAATATTCATGAACTTCTAGCCAAATGTATAGGGTTGAACTTTGCACCAACAGCTCCCCCTCAAGCCAAACATTTTGGCTTGGTCTTCTTCTTCAATCTTCTTGAATGTCCTGCTCTCCAATCATAGACTTTAACCTGCAAAGTTTTGTACCATCTAATGCTTTAGTCAATAAGTCTGTGCATTGCATATTACCAGACACATAAGCCAATTGAATTTCTTTGCTCAATAGCTTCTCTCTCACATAATGATAGTGGACCTCTATATGCTTGGTCCTAGCATGATATATAGGATTTGATGCAAGATGTAGTGGGCTTGTATTATCTCCAAAAATCATTGGAGATGTGGTATGCAAACCCAAATCCATATACAACAATCTGATCCATATGGCCTCTTGAGTAGCATTGGCTAATCCTCTGTACTCTGTCTATAGAAGATAAAGCAACAGTAGGTTGCTTCTTTGAAGACCATGATATAGGCTATCACCTGCAAAGGATAGGTATCCTGAGGTACTTATTCTATCATCTTTGCAACCTGCCCAATCTGCATCTGAATATATCTTGATGTTCAAGTCTGAAGTATAAGGAAAATATAACCCTTGATTTTGAGTGCCCTTAAGGTACTTCAAAATCCTTTTGGCAGCTTCCAAATGAGGTTCCCTATGTTTGTGCATAAACTGACTTAAAACACTTACTCCATAAGCAATATCAATTCTTGTCAATGTAGCATAGTTCAAGCCTCGCACTATGGTTTGGTAACATGCAATGTTCTCAAGCACATCACCTTCATGAGCACTTAACTTTTGATTAACCTCCATTGGAGTACTTGCTACTTTGGCATCCTGCAAATGAAACTTCTTTAACATATTCTGTATATACTTTCTCTGAGTAATATAAATTCCAGAGTTAATATAGACTAATTCAAGTACAAGAAAGTATTTTAGTGATCCAAGATCACTAATTTTGAATTCCTGCATCATCTGATTCTTAATCTGCTTGATGGCATTAGCATCATTACCTATGAGTATGATATCATCAACATATATACATAGGTATATTACCTTTGAATTTCTCCTCTTAATAAATAGAGAAGTATGTGTTTTACTCATGATGAATCCTTGATCATGAAGGTATGTATTCAACCTATGGTTCCATGCCCTAGATGCTTACTTCAATCCATAAAGAGCTTTGTTCAATTTACACACATATATTACCTTGCTTGGATCCTCATAGCCAGGAGGTTGAGACATGTACACCTCCTCTGAAATCCAACCATTTAGAAATGCATTTTTTACATCTAATTGATACATGTTTCAATTCTTCTATGCAGCCACACTTACCAATACCCTGGTGGTTGGCATTTTGACCACAAGTGAGAATGTTTCTTCATAATCAACTCCTTGGGTTTGTGCAAAACCCTTTGCCACAAGTATAGATCTGTACATCCTTATTGATCCGTAAGAATTCCTTTTTATCTTATAGATCCATCTAGAACCAATTACCTTCATAGAATCCTTCTTTGGTACTAGTTCCCAAGTATCACTTTCCTTGAGTGCTTCAATTTCTTCATCCATAGCTTCCTTCCATTCTGCCTTGGTCTTTGCCTCTTCATATGATGATGGCTCTTCAAATGAAAAGTCTTTTGCAAGATAAACAGAGTGCTTAGTAACTAGGGAAGTATCATACCCATATCTGATTGGCTTCTTGCTCTCCCTTTGTGATCTTCTGATTGCTTGGTTGGATGATTCAGGTATATCCTCCAATTTCTTCATTTTTACTTTACCTTTGGACTTCCATGCCTTGAACTCCTCTAAGTTGATGATGTTCTCATCATCTGCGTTGATGTCTTCAATCTATTTGGGTTCCTCCTTAGTGAGGCTTGGAAACTCTTCTTCCAAGTCATAAGGTAGCTTTACTTTCCTGCATTCATTTTCAAACCAAGAGTCATTCTCGCCAAAGACAGCATCTCTATTGACCATGAGTCCCTTGTTTGAAGCATTGTAGAACCTGTATCCTTTCTGATTCAAGTCATACCCTATGAAAATGCACTTCTCTACCTTAGGATCTAACTTACCTCTTATTTGAGAAGGGATATGCACATAAGCAATACATCCAAAGATCCTGCAATGATCAAATGAAGGTCTTCTACCATGCCATGCTTCATATGGGGTCATCCCATCAAGTGATTTGGATGGAAACATGTTTGTAAGGTCAGTGGCAGTAGATACACTCTTTGCCCACAAGTAGTTAGGTAAATTTTTCTCATTTAACATTGACCTAGCTGTTTCAACAATTAATCTATTTCTCCTCTCTGCCACCCCATTTTGCTCAGGGGTATACCTTGTTGTAATTTCTCTCTTGATTCCTCTGTCCTGCAAAAATGCATCAAAATCATTTGAGAAGTACTCACCTCCTCCATCTGACCTTAGTCTCTTTAGGTTTCTTCCTGTTTGGTTCTCAACAAGTGCAAGATATTTTTTAAAGCAACTGAATATTTCATCTTTGTGCTTCATAAAGTATAAGAGAGTCCACCTATTGAAATCATCAATGAAAGATACATAATATCTTGATCCAGAAATTGAGGGATCCTTACTTGGTCCCCATACATCTGTATGGACAAGCTCTAGGTAGTCCTCATGCATGTAGCCATTCCTTGAGAAGGGTAACCTGTAAGATTTTCCAAACTGACAAGCACCACATTTATAGATCATGTGTTGCTTGGATACATTAGGTATCCCAAGCACACATTGATCTCTACATATTTGTTTTAAGTTTCTTTCATCAACATGCCCTAATCTCTTATGCCAAATTTCAATCTCTAATAGTGTTTGATCTTTGTACCTATAGAGAGTAATATTCCTTGTATCTTCAAGTTCAAAAGTAAATAATCTACCTGTCTTTTCTCCTTTGGCAATTCTCTTGAATCCATGTTTGGGATCCTCGACAAATGCTCCATATTGGTTGAACCTGACCTGCAAACCCTTTTCCACAATCTGTCGAACAATCATCAAATTCTTGGTAATTGTAGGTACATATAGAACCCTGCTCAAGAGTTTTCTATTTCCATCTTAACATTTCCTACTTTAATCACTAAGTGTTTGGTGTTATTACCTATTTGTAGCTGATGCTTACCCTTTGGTTCCTTAAGGTTAGAGAGAAGAGCTACATTGACTACCACATGGTTTAAGCATCTGAGTCAGTGTAGAAGAGATGGTCATCATTTATACCTTGTTTTGAACTCATATTCATAATCAGAAGAGAATCATCTTGCTCTTCTACCTAGTTGTTGTAGTCTTTCCTTGATTTCTATCCTCCTTAGTAGTTGCCATTGTAGTTGTTGTTGTAGTTCTTATTGTATCCTTGATGGTGATTGAATCTTCCTCTTGATTGTGTATATCCACCTCTTTGATAACCTCTTCCTCTCTGATTCTTGAAGTTCCTGTAACACTCATCTGTAGTGTGATTTGACAATCCACAAATATTACATCGTGAGGAGTTATAAGGTCTCCCCCTACCTTGCTTACCTCCTCTGTCCCTTCCTCTTGAGGTTCTACCTCTCCCTGCATAGTTGGTTTGGGAGGTAGCTCCTTCATCCTCAATATTCTTGTTCTTCCCTTTCTCTTTGAACTTACTTTTATCAGTGTATAGGACACAAGAGCTATTACCTCTTGATGAATCTCCATTCTTGTTGAGCTTGGCTTTCATTGGTAAATAGTTGCCCCATGAGTGGTAAGGTTTGGAATCTGCATGTCCATGTATAAGTCCATGGCAGTTCTAAAGCTCTCCCATTTGTCATCAACTTTAATACCATTGGTTACTTGTCTTACAATCTATTCCTCTTTAATTTCTTCTCCTATGCTTGCCAATTGATCTGTTACATCTTTGACTTTGGTCACATACTCTGAGATGCCTTGCTTGGGTTGCTTTCTTTGAGTGGTAAACTCAATTCACAGTTGGTTCTTCCTGGCCCTTGTGTTGGACGAGAAATACGAAGATAATGTTTCCCAAGTCTCTTAGGATGTCTTACAATTTCTAATATGTGGAAGAAGAAAATCAGAGATTGAGTTAAGGAAGTAAGACCTTGCTAATGCATCCTTGGCACACCATGTGTTGAGTCTTTTATGCTCCTCTCTTGTAGGTTGTTCTTTGCTTCTGAATATGGGCATCTCCTCATCTCTTGAGATATATCCATAGAGGCTTCTTCCTTGCAAGTATGTCTTCATCCTCAAGGACCATGCTTGATAGTTGTTCCTGTCCAATTTATCAATGAAAGAAGGAAAACCATATCCCATTTCACCTTAGTTTTGCTCTGATACCACTAATGGGAAAGATGGATGGACACTCCAAGAAATGAGTAGGTACTGCCAAATCCTTCTTTGTACCAGTCCCGTGTACCTTCAGAGTTGAGTTGTAGGTCTTCTTAGCTTTCCAATGACACTAAATAAGTGCCCATGTACTTTGGAAATGATGTGAGAAATGATTGAACCAAAACATACTATTTCCAAGTTGAAGGATTAATAAAAACCTTCTATTTTTGTTCACACACCTGCTCCTTGTTATGCTCAGTGCTTCCAATACAGTAGGAATTAGAAAACTTCCTCTTAGAGATATCTAATTAGCTTAGTAAGCTAATGATTCCAAGTGGAATCACTTAAAAGGATGCATTATACACAGAGCAATCAACTTAGCAATTGAATCATTACCCCTGATTTTTTACGACCTCTGTAGAGTTTGATCAGTGAGTGCTTCGACACGTTTTTCTCTAAATTGGTTGAATAGATTGTCTTCAAAATTTGTGAGCATGTAAAAAACTTTGAGCTGATTCCAACAAGCTATAGATCATTGAAACTGATGAAGGAATGACGGAGATATGAGCAGTACAAGTTGACTCTTATGAATGACTATAACAGAGAGACTATAGATTAGTAATGTAGATCTATTGTATTATAGAACAATGTTTTACAAGATCATAGGCTTGATAATCAATGCCTAATGATGGCGAGTAGTGTAGGTTACAATGTAGACCTCACTCTCTTACAATGTGGCAATGGAGAACTCGGGAATAGAGTCATACACCTGCGAGTTTTTTACATCTTTTATAGTTGAGTGATTTCAAATTTGAGTTTGAATTGTTCATTGGCTCTCACTAAAAGTAGTCCTCCAATCTAGGAGATATTCCCTCAATTAAAGTCGTTACTTTTTAACTAATAAACTCCAGGAGTTTAGTGGTGGTTACAATGATTCTTCCAAGTCAAAGTAACTTTTATAAATGGCAAAGATAAAAGATCTTCTTAGCAATGGTTTCCATGGAGCTTCAAATATTCATGAACTTCTAGCCAAATGTGTAGGCTTGAACTTTGCACCAACAATATATATATATATATATATATATATATATATATATATATATATATATATATATATATATATATATATATATATATATATATATATATATATAGGATTTTTGAGTTTTTACAGAAACACATCCTAAATAAAGTTTTAGGATTAATATAGATCTTTAGATTTTTTAGGGTTTAGATATATATCCTAGCATCTCCACATGGGATCAGATGTCATCTCCATGCTACACCTTGGGGAGCTCATGACCATTGTGACTCCAAGATATATAGCATACATGATGGAGCTCTAGTGATGGATGGAGCCAAAAAGTCCATGCGAACAACGCATTCGACAGCTTTACTCCATACATTTTGGACATTCTATTATATTAAAATTGAGGGAACAGGATAAATATTCCAAAAATTATATCACAGAGTCGATATATGAAGAGTACCGGCCAACACCTAGGCATCCTATTGTGAGCTCGAAGTGGATTCAGCACACGACATGTGAGGTGATGTCTCATCAGTGGTCCAAGGCTCCTGATGCTCTCAGAGCATGCTTACCGAAGCCTGTATGGTTAGATGCTTAGGAGTAGGAATCGATTCACGATGAGCAGCAACATACTCCTGACCGATATTGTCAGCAGCGAGATGCGATGGCCACATGGTTAGATATGGTTGGAACATCATATTTGGGTAGCGGCGGATACGACAGTATGCATTACTAGTTTGTAAGTATCATTTTAATTATTGAATTTATTTGTGTTAAGCACATCATGTTTATTCATCTAACATTTTGCATATTTATTATAGGAGTTGGGAGTGGGTCATCCTCCGACATAAATCAAAGAATCTTATGGATATCATCATGGATTAGGTGCACAGTTGCAAGACTTAGAGGGATGCGGTGCGATCATTTCATGGAAGCATCTATGATGAGGTGAATTTATACCTTGGTAATTTGGTATTTTTAGTTGTTGTTTATGAATATCATATCAATTTGTCTCATTTTACGCATATGCTTTGTTGCAGGACTGTAGGTGTAAAGGTTTTGATTCCCTTGAGCATATGTATGGTAGTGCTTTGCCACAATTTTGTATTACAATCATATGTGGCAATGGTGCACCATAATTTTGCATTCGGTTCCTATATGGAAGTGCTTTGCCAAATTTTATATTTGGCTCATATATGGCAGTGGTTTGCCACACTCTTGTATATGCTTCATTTATGGAATATATAACTTTTTTGTACATGATTCATGGTTCATTCTGCTCATCTCTTTTGTGTCCGATAATATTTTGCTATATGAAATCATGTTTTGGTTGCCATTAGAGTACACATCACATGTACTCGATTTTCTTTGGGCAAAGTGTATTGTCTTTTGCTACACAACATCATGGTAATGTTGCTATAGCAAGAGACAACACACTCTGCCCAAAAAAATTATGCACATATGGTCATCGGTATTCCCAACAGGACGTCAGTATATCGACGATACATCTAGCAGGTCGATCGTATAGGCATTGGTATGAGCATCGATATTATCGATGCTCATACTGATGCGCATACCGGCGCTTATACTGATGCCTATACGGATGCTTTGCTATCGACACTTAGACTGACTCATACACTGACGTCGATGCAAAAGCGCACATATTCAATTTCCTTGATAGAAGCCTCAGTATACCCTGATATGTTATAGTGTAAATTAAATTCACGAGAGTAAAGGGATGATGCTTATGCGAATTACTTTGAACGTTGTTGTTATTTATATTGTATATTTAACGTATTTCTCATTAGAAAGTAAAAGAAGAAGCTTGAATACGCAATAAAATTGTGAATGAATAAATTTAGACTAGTCCCTCACATTGAAAGAAGCACAAGTTATTAGTATTAAATCAAACATGAAATTTGATACAAGTCCAACATAAACCCTCTTTTTCTGGGAAGTTCGTCATCTACTGTGTAGCTTGAAATTCAAATGAACAAACATATGCACCTTGAGGACCCCTTATCCCTCGCTCTCTAAAGGCTTAACATCAAATCGCACTCTAGTTTTGAACCCTATACTCCATAACCCAATGTCAAAGTGTTTAACACTACACGAATTGAGAGCGTATTTTGTGTATGAGCATATCTTTGATTTATAATAGATGTCTCGGAGCAATACCTACATAGAGTTACACATGATTATTTTGCTACAAGTAGAAAAAGTTATGACTTAGATGAATGATAGCATCAATAATATTCTTTTTTTTTTAGAGTACAATGAATTGGAACACACTCACACACCCAACCTCGTAAGATAGAGACAGTCATCCTTGAGAAACTCAAGATATGTCCAACGAAGACTTGAACTTAGGACTTCCTCCCAGAGATTCAAAACATCAAACCACTAGACTATGCAACCTTGAACAAAAATATTCTTTTTCACATAACACAACAAAAAACTAATTTTACTCATTATCAGCATTTTCACTACGACCGATGGCAAAGGCGCAAGCTTATCTAATCACGAGGCATTTTCTCTGCAACCGATGGCAAATGCAATAGCTTATTTCACGACTTGAATCTTACATTACAGAAGACAAAGAGGGCGACTCGATAGGCGCTCACACAGTCGCTGTTAAGGAAGGCTCAAAAACGGCTATGCTACGATTTATACAAGCCAAGGAAGCCTTGCACCGCCATAGCCATGACCACTCGTCCTTGCCTGCGTCGTACGTCAACACTAACCACTCCGAAAAGAATCTGGTGGAGGTGAGAAAAATAACGCCATTTTTACCGACACATTCGATGTAGCAGACACGATTGAGACGATAGCGACAATCGATTAGAAGTGTCGAGGACACTCTGGTGACCTCATCCCATGTACCGTTCACGAGCTTCCAGACGGCTATGTTGCTCGAAACATCAGAGAAATTGAGCCCTTCATGCTCAACGACGACCATGTGCAAGATACCACCAGAATCCATCAAGAATGCTCGCTTCTTGGTTGAGTCACTGAAAGGTAATCTCACCTCCTTCCATTCGCCATCGTCATGCGCAAGGATTCTGAGATTGTTTGCCTTCCGCCATAGCGTATACAAAGCTGCATTGCAAATAACGATTGTGTCGCACTCAAGGTAAGAGCCGGCGGCTACACGGAGAGACGGCATACTGCTCCATGTGCATGTTGATGAACGGTACCTCATCATTGTGCATGCAGATTCGCCACGTTCTGTTTTATGATGCGTAAGGTGAAAGACTTCGTATCCTTCATGCGGACTCTTATATTTGAAGCCGACAGCTTGATCACTACGCATATTTGTCGAAGGCGGAATCACTTTCCATGACTTGGTTATGGGGTTGCAGACGATAAAGGTATGCTCGAAACATGGAAATCGAAATCGATCAGTGCTATTGCGGGTGTCCGAACAATCTGTTATCTTTGTACCACGGAAACACAGAAGTCCACCATCGCCGGTAAGAAGATGAAAATAGTAGATCCCTGAAGGATGAAGGAAGTCCAGTGATATGGAAAGCCAAGAGATGCGACAACGATCATGTGCCCAGCAACGAATAACTGGCGTGGGGCTTTATCACGATGCTCACGTCAGAAGAATGAGATATCAGGAGTTTGCTATGGAAGACTAATGCTCTCAAAGAACTGCATGACAGAGCTGCTCGTATGATGTCGAAGGCGTTAAGCCTTCCCAGGATGCGTACGAGCACATCTTGCATGAGCTGCTCCATCACTCACTTACAGTTTCCAAAGTACATCCTGTACTGAGAGCAGGGCAACAAGATAACCCTCACAGTCCACACTCCTGTTCATAGTCATCACGGCAGCACACACACTCTACTCACCGCGTTGTTTGCGCGAATACTTCTTGTCAAGATCAAGCTGACGCTTTGTTTCCCCTTGTTAAGGTCTTCGAACACATGAATTGATAATCTACAGACGCTTGAATTAGAAACGTAAAGACTCTGTTGGAGTTGCAACAGATACTAGAACCACTGTCCAAGCCCGCGTAGGCTAATGGTTTGACGTCGCTAATGGTTTGACATCATGAATATCTCGAAAGAAGTCCTGAGTTCAAGTCTTGGTTGAGTATATCTATGAGTTTCTCAAAAATAGGGGCCTCTACCTTACCGAGGTTGAGTGTGTGAGTGTATTTCCAATTCATTGTACTCTCAAAAAAAATAAAAGGAAACATCATGCTCAGGATTTGTAGCACATAACTTTAATCAAGCATCATGCAAACTTCATGGATCAGCTTGTTTACAAACTTCATGGATCAGCTTGTACAAACTTCATGGATCAGCTTGCACAAACTTCATGGATCAGCTTCTTCGAATATGGACCTTACTGCAATGGATCAGCTTGTTCCAATATAGACCTTAGTCAAATATGGATGTTTGATATCGAGGATACATGGTGTACTGATAAACACTTTAGATGGATCAATTTGTTCAAGTATAATGGATGTTTAATGGATCGAGGGTGTTTCCAATTCATTGTACTCTCAAAAAAAAAAAACATCATGCTCAGGATTTGTAGCACATAGCTTTAATCAAGCATCATGCAAACTTCATGGATCAGCTTGTTTGAATATGGACCTTTTTGCAATGGATCAGCTTGTTCGAATATAGACCTTACTCTACTACAAGGAATACGGGTGCATAACGACGGTTAAGGCGACACAATTTCGTTGCTATAAAATTGTAAAAAGTGTCGCAAGAAGCGTCGAGCATAGACCGTCGGTTAAACAACGAGCAATAGGATGTTTTTATCGACGTGTGGCATGACGGGATGCATGATGCTCACAGTGAGCATCGCTAAAGTGATGATCTAAAAAAGCATCGCATAAGCGATCGTGAATACCGTCGCTTATGGGACGCCAATTGCAGTGCTTTTTACGACACCTTACCATTGCTTACACGACGGCCTTTTCATGAAAAAAAATTAAAATGTTGGAGGCTCTTTGATCGGCATCTTCATGCATCTGATCGAAGAGCTCTCCAATGTTCGCAATTGCACTGCGCTTACGAGCTGAAACAATCGCTTGTAGAATTATTGTTTTTTCTAATCTTTATCTTATTGTCTCTCTCTATCTCTATTTCTCTCTTTCTACCTCTTTCTCTCTTTGCAAACTCTCTCTCTCTCTCTCTCTCTCTCTCTCTATTGCAGGTTATTCAAGAAGCTAACCAAACCAAAAATATGGCTAACTATTATAAGTACAATTTCCATTCTTTGTATATCATTTGAATTGTGTTATTTTCATTAGTTAGTAGACTCACACTTATTGATATGCACATATACACTTATACATGATGAAGATGCATGTTCACACATATACACATGCATATACACACACATATATATACACACACATACATGTGCACATACATTTATAGATACACACACATACACATGCATATGCACAAACATTTCTACAACCACATAAAACGACTTGCATGCATGCATATTGCATATATGCATACACATACACACATTAACATATACTTAAATACATGTATATGTACATCCACATGCATGCACATGGATGCAAATGGAAATGCATCCACACACACATGCATGTTTCATACATATACACATGCATATACATGCACTTGTATATGTTTATACATATACACATACTGTTGAAAATCAAGTCTCAATCATGCAAAAAGGCTCAACCACGAGTTTTGCAAGTGGACCTTGTCAAAAAGGAGGACCCAAAGTCATGGAATAAAGTTAGAATCTTCACCAAACTCAATCAAATTCAAATCTCATCAAATCAGCCAACAAAAAGTGCACCTAAACTGATTGGTGGGTGGTTAGCTAGATTGTAGAAAAATTAAAGCTATGCATAAGCATCATCCCACCTTTGTTTCTTGAGTTTTATGCATTCCATGAGTTTCCCACTTAGTTTAGTGAAGTCATAAACTCCAGCAAGCAGCCCCCTTGCTTGCTTACCTCATTTTCTCATGATTTTGCTCCTCTCTATCTAGAGGTGTAGTTAGGCTTTTCCAAATCTGATTATACCACATTGCAAAGCATTTTTCTCTCATTGTACTCATTCTCATTGATTTCAAGCTTCATTTGGTCTCTCATATTGTGCCCTGAACTTTGCCAAATTTTCAAGCTATATGGTTGAGTGAGCTGTGAAAAATTGGCAACTTTGTGAAGGTATATCTCTGCACATAGGCAAAGAGTGTTCAAGTCTGCAGAATTTCATTTTAAGTCTCTATACTGGTGCAAAGAAAAGTTCAGAATAGTGAGAATATATCATTGCTTGTGGACCTAGTGGAGGGTATCCATCTTCCATTTTTGCATTGGGGTGTTACAATCATCCCCCATCAGTGGTATCAAAGCCATTTTGGAGGCTTGGAGACATTAGTGGCATCATATTGAAGATTTGAAGGGATCAAGACAACTCATGGAAGCACAAGGAGGACTCATCAAAGCAAGATGACATCAAAAGGGGGCTTTGTCGATCGAGATCTCAACAGTCGAAGGTTAGCAAGGGAGAAGCTATCAAAAGGTAATATCCACACCTTCTAAACCATACAAACACTTGAGGAAAAACTAGAGGAGCATCTTAAAGCTCAGTATGGCTGAGTATAATGCAAAAATAGAGAAGTTAGAGAAAGGCAATTATCAACCATGGAAATTTAGAGTTAGCAACGACCTTATGGGCAAAGGATTGTGGGGATTAATGAGAGACACGGAGCCAATGCCTCATGTACATGATCCACCACTTCAAGGGTGGGTCAAGGCACTTAATGAATGGATAGAAAGGGATATGAGAGTCATATTCATTCTATCCCAACACATAAGCAATAGCATGATAGGGCATATACAAGACTTGGACACATCCAAAAAGGTTTGGGAGACCTTGGAGAGATTCTAATCTTCATCAACAAAGGCAAGGAAGATTCAGCTCAAGAATGAGCTGAATAATCTTAGGAATTCACCAATTATTAATATAAATGAGTACATTTTGAAGATTAAGGAGCTTGTAGATGCTTTAAGCTCATTTGGGAGCCCAATCGAAGACGATGATCTTGTTGCACACACTCTCAATGCCTTGAGAGAGGATGAAAGGTGGAAAGCATTCACCACATCAGTTTATGTGAGGGATTCCCTACCAGAATTTGATCAATTAGTCACATTGTTGGTGACCAAGGAGATAAACCAAGGAGGTTCACAATCAAAGGGCACCCAAGCCCAAGTTTTCTATGCAGGTAGAGGCAAAAGCAAAAGAGGTGGACAAAACTCCCAAGGCAGAGGGAGAGGAAGGTCAAGCTACACCTCAAGCAACCAAGAAGGCTCCAACCAAAGCTATGGATCAAGAGGAAGAGGAAGGATTAGAGGAAGAGGAGGAAGATCACATGGAAGAGAAGCATCCAATGGAGAATGCTACAATTGTGGAAACCTGGGCCATTGTGCAAGAGATTGTTGGTCCAAAGGAGAAGGCAATCAAGGATACAAAAGGGACCAAGGAATTCAGAAAATGAGAACTTGCTTATGATGTATGGTTCAAGTGAAAGAGTCAATTCAGATTCTACATGGTACATTGATAGTGGTTGTAGCAACCATATGAGTTTCAATAAAGATGTTTTCTTTAATTTACATTCACCCATCACTCAAGGACATGTAGAGACAGGGGATGACACTGAGCACAAGATTACACATGTGGGAGATGTTGCATTGAATGGATCCCAAAGCTCCAAGGTGTTGAAGGATGTGTTGCATGTGCCAACCATCACAAAGAACTTGGTTTCGGTAGGTCAAATGGTTGAAAGAGGTTATGAGGTGAGGTTCAATGAGCAAGGATGTTTTGTTGAAGACCCCATGCAGGATGAAAAGCTCATAGCAAAAGGAAAGAAGCAAGGAAGACTCTTCACCATGGAGGTAAAGCCATCAACCCCTCACACTATCTACTTGTCGATTGGAAATAGACAGATCATTGCAGAAATCGACTTATGGCATAAAAGAATTGGGCACATAAACTTACAAAGGATGAAGGACATGCAAAGGAAGGGCTTGGTGAGTGGTCTATCTAATCTTACATCATAGAATATGCAACATTTGTGCCGTGCTTGTCAATTAGGAAAACAAAGCAGATTGCCATTCAAGAAGGGAGCACATGTGAGCAATGAAGTGTTGAATCTCATACACACAGATGTATGCGGACCTACAAGGGAGCCATCCATTGGAGGTAATAGATATTTTGTCACATTTATAGATGATCATTCAAGGTTTGTTTGGATGTATTGCATGAAGTCAAAGTCAGAGGTATTTTACCACGTCAAGATGTTCAAAAACCTAGTGGAGAAGGAAACGGGGAAGTATATAAAGACTCTTAGATCGGATGGAGGGCGAGAGTATTTTTCAAATGAATTTTCAGATTTTCTACATGAACATGGCATCAAAAAGCAATTCACTTGCAGGTATACACCTCAACAAAATGGGGTGGTAGAAAGGAAGAATAGATACATAGCAGAAGTGGCTACATCTTTGTTAAATGAAATGAATGTTCCTAACTCTTATTGGGCTGATGCAACAAGTACAACCATATACATTATGAATAGGTGTCCAACCTCAGGATTACATGGAGTTACACCTTATGAAGCTTGGTGTGGTTAGACCCGAAGGCAGATAGGTGTATATTTCTTGGATATTCTCCAGAGAAAAAGGGTTTTAGATGCTATAACCCTTGCACCAAAGAGCTTAAGGTATCTAGGGATGTAATATTTGATGAGTTGCTACCTTGGTATGGTAGCAAACGTGTTACAGGTTGATGATGCATATGAAGCCGAGAAGAAGTTCAAAGAGCAACAACAAAGCATGGAGATAAGTGGTCCAACCACTTCAAGCACACCATCAGAGGAGAGTACTACATCAGTTTGGCATTGAAGGACAAGGAATGAAGCTCATTCAAGTGAAGGAAGTAGCAAAGGAAAGGAAAAGGCAAATGATGAAGACCATCGATGGGTAGACATGGAATCTACAAGTGATGAAGATATGGAAAAATTAGAAACTCCAGGATTTAAAGCATCTAAACCAAGGAGGAGGAGATTCCTACCACCTAATGGTGAGGTAAGGTCATCCAATAGGGTTAAATACCCTATTCAAAGATTAACTTATGATTCGTTCATTGCAAGAGAGTATGCCTACATGAGTCAAGTTATAGCTTGTGAAGAACCTAATTTTTTTGAAGAAACAAATAAGCATAGGGAATGAATTGAAGCCATGGAGGAGGAAGTCAAAGCACTTGAAGAAAATTATACTTGGTCATTGGTGCCAAGAACAAAGGACATGAAAGTCATTGGCAACAAATGGGTGTACAAGGTAAAGAGGCATGCAGATGGGAGCATCTCTAGGTATAAAGCAAGGCTGGTTGCCAAAGGTTTTGCTCAAACCTATGGCATAAACTTTGAGGAAAAATTCATTCCAGTAGCTAAGATGTCCACCATCAGAAGTTTGATTGCAATTTCAGCCTCAAAAGGTTGGAAGCAGGTTAAGCAAGTACTTATTTTTTGTGACAACATAAGTAGCATATACTTGGCTCAAAATCCGGTGTTCCATGCAAGGTCAAAGCATATAGAAGTGCATTACCACTTTATTCGAGAGAAGATCGTGTCAAAGGATGTCAAGGTGGAGCATGTTAATATAAAGGACCAATATGCATATATGTTTACCAAAGCATTGGATGGAGTAAAGCTACAACACGTCAAGGCATGCATTGGAATGAAGGACCTATGCATTGAGACTTGAGGGGGAGTGTTGAAAATCAAGTCTCAATCATGCAAAAAGGCTCAACCACATGTTTTGAAAGTGGACCAATCAAAAATAAGGACCCAAAGTCATGGAATAAAGCTAGAAGCTCCATCAAACTCAATCAAATTCAAATCTCATCAAATCAGCCACCAAAAAGTGCACCTAGACTGATTGGTGGGTGGTTAGCTAGATTGTAGGAAAAGTAAAACTCTATATAAGCATCATCCCCCCTTTTTTTCTTGGGTCTTATGCATTCCACGAGTTTCCCACTTAGTTTAGTGAAGTCATAAACTCAAGCAAGCAGCCCCTTGCTTGCTTACCTCATTTTCCCATGATTTTTCTCCTCTCTATCTAGAGGTGTAGTTAGGCTTTTCCAAATCTGATTGTACCAGATTGCAGAGCATTGTTTGCTCTCTTATTGTACTCATTTTCATTGATTTTAAGCTTCATCAGGTCTCTCATATTGTGCCCTGAACTTTTCCAACGTTTCAAGTTATTTGGCTGTGTGATTTGTGAGAAATTTCCAACTTTGTGAAGGTATATCTCTGCATACACTTACACATATACATGCACACACATATACAGACACATACACATGCACATGCACATACACATATACACATATACACATATGTTGGAGCAAATACCAAGCCTTCACACATGGCTAGGCATTGGAAGAGTTATGTGCAAACAATTGAATAACCACATGAACCATTGCTTATGGTTTTTACCATTAAACTTTTGTAAAAGTCATTTGACTTGAGGGAATCTTGTAAATCCACTAAACTCATGGAGTTAGGAGAGATAAAGCTAAAAATTCATTTTGGTGGAATAACTCTTAACTTGGAGGAGAACTTTTAGGTAAATCCAAGTTTGAATTTGAATTCAAACTTGGAGGCAAATCATCTATAAAAGGAGATTGTAAACTCGTGGCCAAATGAGCCCCCATTATTGAGCATATTGTTGATCATTTGATGTAGTTGAGAGGCTTACACTATAGCCTACTGCTATCATCATCATTGGGCATCATATTCATGCCAATGATCATGAACAACATTGTCATAGAATACATTATATCGTTGATCATCTCTGTTGGTCTATTTGTCATTGTCACTCAAAACAGTGTACTTGTCTTGTTCATATCTCAGTGATCCCTCGATCATTTTCAATGATCTATAGCTTCTTAGAATAAGATCAAAGTCTACTACAAGCTATCAAGTTTTGAAGAAGTTTTGTTGAGCCAATTGGGAGAAAATCATCTCGAAGTGGTCATTGGCCATTCTCTATAGAGTTCCTAAAATATCGGGGGTAAGCTTCAACTTGATAAAGACATTGCTTAGTGTGTAGTCTATCTTTTTTTAAGTGATTCCACTTGGAATCATTAGCTCTCTAAGCTAATTAGATACACTCGTAAGGTATGTTTCTAATTGCAGTTGTACTCTGAGTATTGAGCAAAGCTTCCAGCAGGTATCAAGACCAAAATAGCAATTTTTTGGTCACTAACTATTTGCAAACTTATCTGATTTGATCCTATTGTTTGAAGCATCATCTCCAAAGCACATAGACACTTATTTAGTGTTATTGGAAAGATAAAGGGGCCTACAACACAACTCTCAAGTAAAATAGGATAGGTACCAAGCAGGGATTAGCAATACCAACTCATTTCTTGAGGTGTCCGTTCATCTTTCCCAACAGTGCTATCAGAGCTATTTGAGGTATGGGAGATGGTTTCCCTTTTCTTATTGATAAATTGGACAGGAACAACTATCAAGCATGGTCTTTGAGGATGAATACATACTAACAAGGAAGGATTCTCTATGGATACATATCAGGATATAAAGAGATGCCCATTTTCAGAAGCAAAAGACAACTTACAAGAGAGGAGCTTGAAAGACTCAACTCATGGTGTGCCAAAGATGCATTAGCAAGGTCATATCTTCTTAACTTTATCTCTGACTTACTTCTTCAACATTTTAGGAACTGTAAAACATCCCAAGAGACTTGGGATACATTGTCTTCATACTTTTCATCCAATACAAGAGCAAGAAAGAACCAATTGTGGATTGATTTTACCACTCAAAGGAAGCAACCCAAGCAAACCATTTTAGAGTATGTGACCAAAGTCAAAGATGTGGCTGACCAATCTGCAAGCATAGGAGAAGAGATTAAAGAGGAGAAAATAGTGAGACAAGTGATCAATGGCATCAAGGCAGATGACAAATGGGAAAGCTTCACAACTGCTATGGACTTGTACATGGACATGCAGTTTCCAGATCTTACCACACTCATGGGGAAAATCTTTACCCATGAAGCCAAGCTCAACAAAAATGGAGAATCATCAAGAGGTAATAACTCTTCTGCCCTATACAAAGATAAAGGCAAGTCTAAAGAAAAAGGGAAAAGCAAAAAGATTGAAGGTGAAGGTACTACTTCTCAAGCCAACTATGGAGGAAGAGGTAGTAACTCAATAGGTAGAGGAAGAGGAGGTAAGCAAGGTAGGGGGAGACCTTTTAACTCTTCCCCATGCAACATATGTGGATTGTCTAATCACACTAAAAATGAGTGCTATACGAACTACAAGAATCTGAGAGGAAGAGGATATCAAAGAGGTGGCTACTCACAATCAAGAGGAAGATTCAATCATACTCAAAGCTACAACTCCAACAACAATTACCACAATAACTACCAAGGAGGCTACAAATCAATACAAGACTACAACAATTACACAGAGGATCAAGATGATTCCCTTCTGATTATGAACATGACTTCAAAGCAAGGTATGAATGATGAACACCTCTTCTAAATTGACTCAGGATGTTCAAACCATGTGGCCGGCAATGTAGCTCCTCTCTCTGATCTTGAGGAACCCAAGGGAAAGCACCAAGTGCAAACAGGTGATGACACCAAGCATTCAGTGGTCAAGGTAGGAAATGTTAAAACTTTTGATGGAAATAGAAATTTGTTGAGCAGGGTTCTTTATGTACCTACAATCACCAAGAACTTGATGAGTGTTGGACAGATTTAGGGTTCGCAGGTTAGGTTCAACAAATATGGAGTATTTGTGAAGGATCCCCAACATGGATTCAAGAGAATTGCCAAGGGAGAAAAGACAGGTAGATTATTTACATTTGAACTTGAAGATGTTAGATATGCTCAATACTCCACCCTCATGTGACCACAAATGATCCATGGTGCTCTAAGTTGTAAGGCCCCCATTATGAGGAGAAGCCATTATGAGAGCCCGGACATTTGTGGAACCCTAACTTCCAAGTTAGATGAGGTCTATGTGTGACCGTTGATGGTTATAGATGATCTTTGTGAGCCTAGCCGTCAGGTTAGGTAGGGCATAAACTTCCAGGCCATTGGGTTATCATTTAAGGTGAAAATAAAGGCCCTGTGGCGTCGCGCGGTTTCCCCATAGAACCTTAATGGGGGGAGTGCAGAGGGGGGCTTGCCCCCTTCTGCGGGGTCCGGGGGGGCTATCCCCCCGGCCCGTAGGGCCGAGACGGTAGGACTTCTGGTCGTGGAGATATTGTCGGATCATATATTTTACCGACTATTTTGTATCTCCCGACTACGTTTATCTATACCGAACCGCCTTGTAAAAGCTATATAAGCAAAGCCCAGGTTGAGCTTTATATAGCATTGCGCACTAGTAAGCCCTTCATCTAGAGTCTGTCTAGATCGCCATCTAAGCTCCACAGTGGGAGCGCACGGGTGGATAGCACCATCATTGTAACTGCATTATGCTTTGCAATCTGAGAATTTGAGTTCTCTACCTCTCAGTCTGCGTCTATCTTTGTCTGCGTTTTTCTCTCAACTCTGTCTGCAGGTCTATTCCGCTGTGCTGTTATTTTCTTACAGAAGATACAAGGAATAATGCACTTTATAATTACAAGGATCAAATATTGTGAGAGCTTGAGATTTGGCATAAAAGATTAGGGCATATTGGTGAGAGAACTTTAAAGTAAATATGTAGAGATCAATGTGTGCTTGGGATACCTAATATATCCAAGCAAACATGATCTATAAATGTGGTGCATGTCAGTTTTGTAAATCACACAGGTAACCCTTCTCAAAGAAAGGCTACGTACATGAGGATTACTTGGAGCTTGTCCACACAGATGTGTGGGGACCAAGTAAGGACCCTTCAATTTTTGGCTCAAGGTACTATGTGTCTTTCATTGATGATTTCAATAGGTGGACTATCTTGTATTTTATGAAGCACAAAAATGAAGTGTTCAGTTGCTTTAAGAAGTATCTTGCACTTCTGGAAAACCAAACAGGAAGCAGCCTAAAGAGACTAAGGTCAGATGGAGGAGGTGGTTACTTCTCAAATGAATTTGATGCATTCTTGCATGACAGAGGTATCAAAAGGGAAATTACAACAAGGTATATCCCTTATCAAAATGGGGTAGTAGAGAGGAGAAATAGGTTGATTGTTGAAACAGCTAGGTCAATGCTAAATGAAAAAAGATTACCTAATTATTTGTGGGCAGAGAGTGCATCTACTGCCACTTATCTTGTTAACAGGTTGCCATCCAAATCACTTGATGGGATAACCCCATATGAAGCATGGAATGGTAGAAGGCCATCACTTGATCATTGCAGGATCTTTGGATGTGTTGCTTATGTAGATATCCCATCTCAGATCAGAGGTAAGCTAGACCCTAAGGCAGAGAAGTGCATCTTCATAGGGTATGATTTAACCAGAAAGGGTACAGATTTTATAATCCATCTAACAAAGGATTCATGGTCAGTAGAGATGTTGTGTTTGATGAGAATGATTCTTGGTTTGAAAGTGAATGCAAGAAGCTTAAGTTGCCAGATGACTTGGAAGAGGAGTTTCCAACTCTCACCAAGGAGGAACCAAATCAAATTGAAGACATCAAATCAGATGATGAGGACACCATCAATTTGGAGGAGTTCAAAGCATTGAAATCAAAGGGCAAAGTCAAGATGAAGAGATTGGAAGACATACTGTAAGGAATTGAACTCACAACCTCTTGGTTAGGAATGTGATGGGCTAACCACTTGCCCCAAAAGCCATGGTTGAGGATTACTTCCTAATCCTCTCTCTTAGGGTGTAGTTCAACCATCTCCTACTAGGATTATGTTACATTCTTCCCCCCTTGGTCGATCATTGTCCTCAATGATCTACTCTTTGTATCCCTCTAGCCTCGGTGATCAGTCCCTTGAACTCCCTAGGTGCCCTTGAATTGATGTCCCTCAACCTCGCACAGTTTCTTGAACCTTGTTTGCAACCTTGGTCTCTTGAACCCTTGCTCTCAACCTTGGTGTCTTGAACCTTCTTGTTCGCAACCTTGGTGTCTCGAGCCCTTGTTCTCAACCTCAGTCTTGAACCTTGTTCTCACCCATGCTTGGTATCTTGAACACTCAATCAAGTGCCACCCAAGGATTCCCAAGGAATTCACACTTGCAAGATAGGTCATTGGAAAGTTCGTTCCGAGAGCTTTCCAACGGTATATTACACGCCTCAATCCGACCTACGGATTGAGAGATACACCCCAATCATTGTAAGGTCCATCCTTGAAACCGACGCGCGCGCTTTCCACAATTCCTACCCTTTCACATAGAGGATGCCCAAGCGCCTTTTTTAGAGGCCATTGGGTCCTTCCACCTTGCCCAAGCCTACTTCCTAGGCTCTGATACCAATGTAAGGAATTGAACTCACAACCTCTTGGTTAGGAATGTGATGGGCTAACCACTTGCCCCAAAAGCCATGGTTGAGGATTACTTCCTAATCCTCTCTCTTAGGGTGTAGTTCAACCATCTCCTACTAGGATTATGTTACACATACCTAAATCGTCCAACCAAGTAATTAGAAGATCATAAAGGGAGAGCAAGAAGCCAATCAGATATGGGTATGACACTTCTTTAGTTACTAAGAACTCTATTTATCTTGCTAAGGATTTATCATGTGAGGAACCTACCTCATATGAAGAAGCAAAGACAAAGGAAGAATGGAGGAAGCTATGGATGAAGAAATAGAAGCACTCAACGAGAATGACACTTGGGAGCTAGTGCCAAAGAAGGAACAATGAAGGTAATTGGATCTAGATGGATTTACAAAGTCAAGAGAAACTCAGATGGAACCATAAACAGGTATAAAGCTAGAGTTGTGGCTAAGGGTTTTGCACAAACCCAAGGAATTGATTATGAAGAGACTTACTCACTTGTGGCCAAAATGCCAACCATCAGGGTATTGATAAGTGTGGTTGCATCAAGGAATTTGAATATGTACCAATTGGATGTAAAAAATGCTTTTCTTAATGGTTGGATTTTAGAGGAGGCTTACATGGCTCAACCTCATGGTTATGAAGACCCAAGCAAGGTAAATTATGTATGCAAATTGAACAAAGCTTTGTATGGATTGAAGTAGGCACCTAGGGCATGGAACCATAGGTTGACCACATACCTTCAAGATCAAGGATTCTTCATAAGCAACGCAGATACTTCTCTGTTTGTCAAGAGGAGTAATTCAGAGGTGATATACTTATGTGTGTATGTTGATGATATCAAATTTACAGGTAATGATGCCAATGGCATCAAATACATCAAGAATCAAATGATGCAGGAGCTCAAAACTAGTGATCTAAGATCACTAAAGTATTTTCTTGGACTTGAATTAGTCTATACAAATTCTGGAGTTTATATTACTCAAAGAAAGTATGTGCAGGATATGTTGAAGAAGATCCACTTGGAGAATGCCAAAGTAGCTAACATTCCTATGGAGGTAAAACAAAAGTTAAGTGCTCATGAAGGTGATTTTGTTGAAGACATTGCAGGATATCAAAGCATAGTAGGAAGCCTATACTATGCTACATTGACAAGGATTGATATTGCTTATGGAATAAGTGTCTTAAGTCACTTTATGCACAAACCTAGAGCACCTTACTTGGAAGCCGCCAAGAGGATTTTGAAGTATCTTAAGGGTACTCAAAATCAAGGCTTATACTTTCCATATATTTCAGATTTGGATATCAAACTATACTCATATGCAGATTGGGCAGGTTGTAAGGATGATAGGAGGAGCAGCTCAGGTTATCTTTCTTTTGCAGGTGATAAGCCCATTTTTCATGGTCTTCCAAGAAGCAACCTAATGTTGCTTTATCTTCAACAGGGGCAAAATATACAAGATTATCCAATGCTACTCAAGAAGCCATATGGATCAGATTACTATATTCAGATTTGGGACTACATTCTAACTCACCAATGATTTTTTGTGACAATACTAGTTCTTTACATCTTGCAACAAATCCTATCCATCATGCAAGAACCAAGCATATAGAGCTTCACTATCATTATGTGAGAGAGAAGCTATTGAGCAAGGAAATTCAACTTGCATATGTATCCACTAATATGCAATGTGCAGAATTATTGACCAAAGCACTTGATGGTACTAAACTTTGCAAGTTTAAAGTTATGATTGGATTGTAGGATATTTAAGAGGATTGATGAAGAAGACCAAGCCAAGATGTTTGGCTTGAGGGGGAGCTGTTGGAGCAAATGCCAAGCCTTCACACTTGGCTAGGCATTGGAAGAGTTATGTGCAAACAAGTGAAGAACCACATGAACCATTGCTTATGGTTTTTACCATTAACCTTTGTAAAAGTCATTTGACTTGAGGGAATCTTGTAAATCCACTAAACTCATAGAGTTAGGAGAGATAAAGGTACAAATTCATTTTATTGGAATAACTCCTAACTTGGAGGAGAACTTTTAGGTAAAGCCAAGTTTAAATTTGAATTCAAATTTGGAGGCAAAACATCTATAAAAGGAGATTGTAAACGCATGGTCAAATGAGCCCCCATTACTGAGCATATTGTTGATTATTTGATTTAGTTGAGAGGCTTACACTATAGCCTACTCCTATCACCATCATTGGGCATCATATTCATGCCCTTGATCCCATGATCATGTACAACATTGTCATATAATACATTATATCATTGATCATCTCTGTTGGTCTATCTGTCATTGTCACTAAGAACATTGTACTTGTCTTGCTCATATCTCAGTGATCCCTCAATAATTTTCAATGATCTATAGCTTTTTAGAACAAGCTCAAAGCCTACTACAAGCTATCAAAGTTTGAAGAAGTTTCATTGAGCTAATTGGGAGAGAATTGTCTCAAAGTGGTAACTATTCATTCTCTACAGAGTTCCTAAAATATCAAGAGTAAGCTTCAACTTGCTAAAGACATTGCGTAGTGTGTAGTCTATCATTTTAAGTGATTCCACTTGGAATCATTAGCTCTCTAAGCTAATTAGATAGCTTTAGAAGGAATGTTTCTAATTGCAACTGTACTATGAGTATTGAGCAAAACATCCAGTAGGTATCAAGACCAAAATAGCAATTTTTTGGTCACTAGCTAGTTGCAAACTTATCTGTTTTGATCCTATTGTTTGAAGCATCATCCTTAAAGCACGTAGGCACTTATTTAGTTTCATTGAAAAGCTAAAGGGGCTTACAATAGAACTCTAAAGTAAAATAGGGTAGGTACCAAGCAGGGATTAGCAGTACCAACTCATTTCTTGAGGTTTCCATCCATCTTTCTCGACAACATATACACTTACACATGCACATGCACATACATACATATACACACACACACATACATACATATATACACTTACACATGCACATGCACATGCACATACATGCATATACACATATACATATGTACATACATTCATATAGACACACATATTACACACATATACATGCACATATGTACACACACATATTACACATATATACATGCATATATATATATATATATATATATATATATATATATATCAATGTAAATACATGTCCAAAGTCATAATCAATAATCCTAATCATCATCATGATCATCATTGTCATCATCAGCAGCATCATGATCATCCTCATCCTCATCCTCATCCTCATCCTCATCATCACGATCATCCGCATGATCTGATGTATCTGTGTGAGCACCCTGTGATGATCGAGATCGTCCCTCCTGTGTTTGTCTCTCCACCTCATCCATATCTGCCTCTCCATAATAGTTATGTATTAAATATAACAAACATAAGTAAGTAAAATAATTAAAACATCCATAAAAATAAAATAATTATATAAAATTTAATAATACTCACAAAGGCATTCGGATGATCTCGCATATACTTGTTCAAACGTCGATATCCAAAATGTGTAGCATACTCGATCTCATGTTTTGTAGGATATCGGCCATAATCCTTTAGTTGCATTGAAACAAATAAAAAAGATTAGTTTCTTGCATTTTAACTAAAATAATAAATATAGTCTCAATAACACATATACTTACAAATATAGCTACAAAACCATGATGGCCCATTTGGCCTAAGTGCGATGTGTGGCCCGACTCAACTCTCTTCTTTGTAGCAGCATGTTTATTTAAAGAAAAAAGAAATACATAAATTAAATGTAAAAAATTACTAAAATATATGACAATTATAAATATAAACTATTAATTTGTATACCTTCTACTGAGGAAATGACTACTGAAGATGTAGCTGTCTACAAAAAAATTGTCACGTTTTTGGTGGTATGTTAGGTCGCCTCTTATTTTTTTCCACCATACAATATCTCCTGTTAATTTAGTCTCAAACAGAAAAAAAGAATCAGAATACGTACACATATATACATACACATATATACACACACATACACATACACATACCCACATACACATATACATGCAAACATATACACATACATATATGCATACATATACACATATACATACATATAACATAAACACACATATACATATCCACATATATATGTACACACATACACAT
The DNA here is from genome assembly GCA_020310875.1 of Ceratopteris richardii. Lineage (NCBI taxonomy): Eukaryota > Viridiplantae > Streptophyta > Polypodiopsida > Polypodiales > Pteridaceae > Ceratopteris > Ceratopteris richardii. The sequence goes on along the minus strand of CM035426.1, from coordinate 109,269,351 downwards.
GCATGCATATACACTCATTCATACAAAATACATGCATTTATCCCACAATAATGTGTATTTGTGTATATGTGAATATGTGTATATGTGTAAATGTGTATATGTGAATATGTGTGTATGTGTAAATATGTATATGTGAATGTTTATGTATGTAAATAATCAGATTATTAATATCAAATACCATTATTTGTAGATTCTGATCAATTTGATGGAACTCTACCACCATCTCCTAATCGTGCAAGGACTATATACTGTAAGTATATCAAATTTTTAATTTTAAATATATTTAATAGATACATAACTGATATATTTTTTTGTTTCTTGTTATAATCAGATTTTGATCAATCAGAGGGCACTCCACCACCTCCTACCCATGCAATGACTTCACATGTGTCCTCCGATAGGAATTATGATGAATTTTACTATCAAGAGCATATATATGTTGGTGTAACTCATGCTATGGCACGTATCGAAGACCACAATTGGAATGTATTGAACATGAGGCAGAGTATGGTACTTTTGAGTGTGCACCACCACTTGATCAGCATGATAATGCTTGGGTATGTATTTTTCCTATAAATTAATATCATTATTTTATTTAAAACCCATATACAAAATCGAATTATTGTTGATATACAAGAATACTTGCTCGATGATGATGATGATGATAATAATTCTCATAATGTTAATATACCTCGTACACATCATGGACGTGTTGTTCATCAATTACAAGCAGAGGTTTCCAGAAATCCTCTTTAGAGACTGAAACGACTAGAGATCATCCATTGCCAGCTCGTGATTGTTCTCTAGTACAAACATATGATAGAAGAAGATATGGAGGATGGAATAGAGGACCACTTCCTTTAGATAGAGAGGTTTTCAACTTTTGGGGTAATCGCTATATGATTGCTCCATCCACTATTACTAATGTTGGTTGTGGTCTCTTTATTGTAGAGGATTTGTATGTGCCTCCGAACTCCTTTTATTCATTTATGGAATACTAACGATTTTTATTCATGTGTGTAGATTCCAACATATGATGTTGATGATATTCATCCATACCATTCACAATTGCCAGTAAGACCTCATTTATCAGAAGCTTCTATGAGGAGGCTATGCAAAAGTGATTCTATGGAATATGCAAGGTTGAAAGATCTATATTCAAAAGAAGATAAAGTACAAGATTTGTGCGAAAATGATGAAGATGATGTCATGGTAGCTTTTATTGAGGATTGGTATCAAAATGACAGTGAGAACATTGATATTTCTAAAAATGAGAAATATCTTCGATAGGAATGTCTAAAGCATGTATATGAAGGAAGTCATTTGACATGACTAAGTGCGATCTTACTTATTCTCAATCCTCAAAATGGTTTTGGATGCAGTAATGTATCTGTTTCGGCACTATTAAGGTATAATTTTCAATTTTGTATCTATTTATATATATACATGCATATATAGACATACACATAATTATACATGAATGCATACACACATATAAACATACACACACACATACACACGCACATACACATGTTATTAGAGTAAGGTCAAATTATACATACCTATATCGAATGAAGATGTTTTGTCCATCTAGCCTTTAGAATTGTCCACCCAACCTTTAGAATCTTCCTGACACATCTGTTTCTCCTATTCTAGTCGACCTAATACCTGTGCTGCTAACTCTTTTAAGAACTTTGCATAAAAATATTAAGTATTAGTTAATCATGGAGGTATTAGGTTGTTAGGAAAATGGGAGGAACAAATTTATCTTGAAGATTTTGTAGGATGGAAAAATAATTTTAAAGGATGGGTGGAAAGAAAGTCTCCATTCAATGCAGGTTTGTATTCTTTCTTTAGCTAAGGCAAGAACAAGAACTTGCATTGAATGAACACTTTCTGTCTGCCGTCTTCAATATAAATTTGGTCCTCCTATTTTTCAAATGACTTAATACCTCCATAGCTAACTGATGTTTTATATTTGTAAACAAATATGTAAGCCTTAGTTTGCAATGCAGGTAATAAATTGACTATAAAATGGGAGACAACCTGACGATTCAGTGGTCTAGATATCTATATGAAAGTCTACAAACCATAATAAACAAAAAGTAAATTAGAAATGAAATCAAATATACACAGCTACACATGCATACATACACATACATACATACACATATATATACACATAAACATACATATACACATGTTATGAGAGTAAATTCAAATTATACATACCTGTATCGAATGAAGATATTTTGTCCATCTAACCTTTGGAATTGTCTGCCCAACCTTTAGAATCTTCCTCACACATCTGCTTCTCCTATTCTAGTCGACCTAATACATGTGCTGCTAACTCTTTTATGAACTTTGCATACAACTATTAAGTATGATTTAGCTATGGAGGTATTAAGTCGTTTGAAAAATAGAAGTAAATTTACCTCAAAGAATTTGAAGGATGGAAGAATATTTTTAAAGGATGGGCAGAAACAAAGTGTCCATTCAGTGTAGGTTTTTGTTTTTACCTTAGCTACGGTAAGAACAAGAACTTGCATTGAATGAACACTTCATGTCCACCCATACTTTAGAATTATTCATCCATTTTCCAAAATCGTCGAGAGAAATTTGCTTATTTTCAAACAACCTAATACCTCCATATTTAACTGATACTTAATCCTTGTAAACAAATATGTAAGTCTTAGTTAGCAAGGCAGTTAATAGATTGACTACAAAATGGTAGACAGCCAAATGATTCAGTGTTCTAGATATGAAAGTCTGCAAACCATAATATACAAACAAAAAATAAAAACAAAATCAAATATACACAGCTACACATGTACACATACATATACATACATACATACACAACATACATACACATATATACATACATGCATACATACATACATACACATATATACACACATACACATACATATATGCATACACATATGCATACGTATATATACATACATATACACCTATAAAACACATACATACATATACACATATGCATATGTATACGCATGCACATGCATATACAAATCCACATACACATACACATAAGCATACACATATATAAAATTATATGCATATATATATATATATATATATATATATGTGTGTGTGTGTGTGTGTATATTTATTTATTTATTTTTATTAATATGTCTTTTTTTAATGAACTTATAGGTTATTATTTGAAAAGTTTTTACCAAGTCAGAATATTCTTCCTACCTCACATGATGAAATGAAGAAGATAATCAACAATCTTGGTATAGATTATCAAATGTATACATGCATGTCCTAACGATTGTATTTTATATAGAGGTGAATATGCAGACTCTTTGACATGTCCAAAATGTCAATCTCCTCGATATCAAGATGAAGAAGGTAAAATCCCAAAAAAGGTATTGAGACATTTTCCATTGGCTCCACGGATTAGACATATGTTTCAAAGCCACGAATTTTCAAAGCTTTTGACATGGGGACATCATCATAAAAGTACTGACGGAATAATGAAAATTCCTCATGATAGTGTTGCTTTTCAGCATATTGATTCTACATGGCCTGAATTTGCACAAAATCTACAGAATGTAAAGTTAGGAGTTGCATTAGATTGGGTTAATCCATTCTCCATGAAATGCAATAAATGGTCAACATGGCGAGTGGTAGTCGTAAACTACAATCTTCCATCATATCTTAGCATTAAAAAGGAACATTTAATGCTTTCACTTTTAATCCCAAGAAAAAGATAAGTTAAAGATATGAATATAGAGGTATTAATGTCATTGATGTGTCGAAAAGCATCAATGAAAGATATATTATGGTTCATGGTATTGTGGCTTTGACTATTCAAGATTTTCTACGATATAGTGTTTGTTCAGGTATTGATGTAATTTTTTTATTCAATATGCATATAAATAAATGTGAGTTAATCTAATTATATTTTTATCATTTTCATGATGCATGAATGTCTACAAAGGGTTATAAACCTTATCCATATTGTGGTGATTGGTTGAGATCAATCTATAGTAAGAATCTCAACAAAAATGTTTATCTTCGACATCGACGATTCTTACCTGATGATCATCCATTAAGATCTAAAAGAGAAGCAATGCATTTTAATGGAAAGCTTGAAACAGTTCAGTGTCCAACCTATGACGCCTATGGATTGCTATAAAAAATGGACAGATGGACCTCTGATAGATCCACAATCAGAAATCTTCAGTGATGATGAAGATAATGAGTATGTGAAGAGATGTAAAGGAAAATTGGCACTCACAGAGAAGATATCAATATGGTATTCTTTGGATTATTGGAAAGAGTCAAAAGTATATCATCTTCTTGATCCTATGCATATATTCAAGAATATTGGTTATTCACTATGGGAGCATCTTCTTGGACTAAAAGATACCATAGCATCAAGGAATTATTTGAAATATCAAAACTCAAAACCAAAGTTATGGCCAATTTTTTATAGAAATCGATAGAAAACAACTTATGCACCTGCTCCTTGGGTACCTACAACAAAAGACATATAGACTATCAACAATAGGATTCAATTGATTCAGACTCCTACAGGATATGGAGCATCTTTCCAAAACATGTTTACTATGGATGATAAGAGCTTAAGACCCATGACTGACATAATTTTTTGAAACATATTTTACCATTGGTTATCAATGGATGTACAATGAAAGGAGTACGAGATGTGATCTATCATCTTGGATCGCTTATAAGTAATTATGATACTTTTATATTTAATATATATGAATATTTGATATCTTTTATTTTTTAATTAACTTCTTTATAATTTTTTTTATGATATGTATAGGTGGATTACATCAAAAGAGATTGACAGAAACTCGATCCCACAAAAAGAACATCAATGCAAAGAGCTACTATGTTTGATGGAGAAAGAGCTTCCTACTTCATTTTTTGATATTCAGGTTTATTAGTCCATCTTGTAGATGAAATAGAGATTGCAGTTGTTGTCAACACTCGATGGATGTTTTGGGTCGAGCAATTTATGGGAATATTAAAAGGTTATGTGCAACAAAGAGTGAAACTAGAAGGATCCATGGCAAAGGGTTGGATGCTTGAAGAGTGCATGTATTATGTTAGTGAGTACCTTGAAAGAGTTCATGAAGAAGCTCCATATGCATGGACCAACGAGTCTTCTTCAAAAATAACAGATGAGGTATTATCAGGTAAGGGAGTTCCATTTTTATTTAGATTTCAAGAAAAAAATGATGTTTCTAATTTTGTAGCATATTATAGTGAATGCATGCAAGCACTCCTTAGCAAGTACGAACAAGAACTTCAAAATCTCTGAAGTAAAAGGTGAAGAAAAAAAAGATATCGACGTAATCTCGATAATCATGAGATTACAAATATATCTTCTTTCACGGATTGGCTATATAGTCATTTGCAATGCGCCAACACAAATAATGAAGAAATCTCAAATGAGCAAAGAGAGTTAATGATAGGTTGTGAATGAAAGGTAATTTTATTTTAATAATATTTTGTTTTCTTCATATATGTATATTAGTTTCTATTTACTAATTCAATTTCTTTTGCAAGCTTGAATGTTCACTAATATGTGGGCTTTTGGACAGCATATTAGAATCAAAGCCATTGGTTCTTTACATAAAACAAAGGATTCTAGTATTGTTGCTTCTTTCAAGCAACTATCACGTGCTAGCTCAAAAGACAAGAACCTTATAGATGGCGAACTTGGTTACGTGGGAACTGTTGTTGGTATCTATGAAATATCATTTCATTCATTCAAACATGTAGAAAAAAGTTTATATTTTTTATGATAGAGTTTATTATTGTTTAAGCACCTATAATGGGTTTTTGTTTTTATATATTTTGATAGGTCATTTTGAAGGTTGACTGGTTTCTAGCCGAGTATAAAGGTAGTAATTCCACATTAAGAAAGGAATTATCTAGGTTTTGGGAAATTTACTATAGATATAAATTGCTCATGAGAAGATGGTTCATAGCTGCCAACAATACTAAGTGCCCATTCTTCATTTTGCGCAAGATTAGCAGCCTCTTTTTTAGGTGTAAAGGCCTCTGCAACAACCATTCCAAGCTCTTTCTTCTTTGCCTCTTTTGTAGTGAGTTTTGGACAACTCTTTATGACATGATCATTTCGTTTACAATATTTGCAAAAGTCTTTTTGATTTTCTATTTTCTTTTCATATTTGTCTTCCTTCTTCCTCTATGCAACATGAGTAGATTTTTGCTTACTAGTAGATAGAGCTCCATTTACCTTCGCCCTTCTGACTAGCTAAGAAAGCTTGATTTGCAACATGCATAGTGGATATGTTTTTCGTGGGTTGATCTTCATGCAACAAAATAGAGATGAGCTCCTCAAATTTAAGGCATTTGGATTGCCTTTGATCATCAATTTAACATAAAACTCTGATATGAATTTGAAAGATCATTAAGAACAATTTGCACAAGTGAACTATCCAGTAAGACTTCTTCAGCAAAAATCAATTACTCCTTCAAATCTTTGATCTTTGTCAAAAAAAATTCCATGGAATCTCCTTCATTCATGTGCTCACTCTCCAACTATTTTATGAAGTAAGCAACACAAGCCTCATTTCTTACCTGGTACAAGGTTGTAAGTGTATCCTAAGCGTGCTTTGCTATCTTGAAAGAGCAAATGTGAGGGATAATGGCACATTTGACAAACAAGGCTATCAATGCATATGTGTGAGCATCTCTACCATCCCAACAAAGTTTCTCTGTAGTAGATGTAGCAAGAATGGCAACACAAACATGAATTTGAAGATCATCATCTTGAATGCCATCTAGATCACGTTCAATAATTATAATTGCAGGTGCAGTAGGAAATTTTTCAACATTGTGCACAATATTCCACAATCCTTTTGCTAACAATACATGATGCATCATATATGCCCACAAGGGGGTAATTAGTACCATCAAACCTATCCTCAACAACCAATATACAAAATACATCATTGTTTTCAACCATGGCCACTAACTAAATACCCTGATGTAGAAAAATGAATGTATCTCAAAACATAACCATCAACCTATATAAAACTTTGATGTGCTTGCAATGGTGAATTGAAACATCTACATATGTTTGGCACAAAAGGATGAAATTACCTACACAAGCACTAGAATAGTGCATCCAAAGGTGGAAATGAGCTCAAATCAAAATTTCAATGCCATATAATGAAGATATTTTGAACTCCTAATTGCCTTGAGTATGCTCACAATTTTTTGTGCAATTTGGAGACTGTGACTGGAGGGGTGTCTACCCTAGATGAAGTGGCTACCTAGATGAAGTGGCTACCTAGATGAAGTGGCTACCTACTCTAATACCTATTGTTGGAGTTTAAGGTCTGCAAAAGCATGAAAAAAACACAAGGAGGAAAGGGGAAAAAGTGTCCCGATGGTCCTTAGTGTGTTCATATGCATCACTACCAAAATATGTCAACCATTATATGGTTGACATATTTTGTCACTTGATGACTACAAAGAAGCTTTCAATGAATTCGAAAAAAGATTGAGATAAGCTCCTATACCAAAAGAGCCTAATTGGAATAAGCCATTCTATATTCATGTGGATGCTTCCCATTTTGCCATTGGATGTATATTGGTAGAACCAGTAGATGAAGGAAAATTAGACCACCCTATTTGCATATGCTAGTAGAAAATTGAACCAAGCAGTGTGCAATTACATAATTAGTGAAAGAGAGGGATTAGGGATTGTTGGGCGATTGTTTAGTTGAAGGGGCTTGAGTGTTCATAGGAGAAGAATGGAGAAGAATATGAAAGACAATTGCATTGGAAGCCTCTATGTCTTGATTATCATAAAAAATTACAATAGCTTTGTCTAGAAAAAGACCAAATGTTCCCTTTGTGTAGTGGTTAAGCCAAAGAAGTACACACACAAGTACAGAAAATATCACAATTCGTTCAAATTCTATGCTAGGCCTTCACCTTGTCTAGTATCTTTCCCTTGTGCACTCCTTGAACTCAAGCTTCCAATAAGGTCAAAGGCTTGGTCACGTCTACTATCGACCTCCAACACCTCCTTGATGATACATTGTCACACCTTAGTTTCTCTATGCACACTCTTTCTGTATATTTTGTCATCTCCTTTGCACACTTTGTCTCTCTTTTTGCACACTTTGTCTCTCCGTGCACTATCCAAGTGTGGGTATCTTGCTCTCTCTTGCTCTCCAAGTGTAGTGTATGCCCTTTTTCCCTTATTCTATCTCCAAGAATAATTTTTTATGGTGTGTCGATTTGTACATAGGCCGCTTCACCTCTGAACTACTTGTCTATCTTGATACTTACTTTGGTTTCCCAAGAACCTTCTCATGTAAAGACCAATGACTCCCTATTTTGTCTTGTAGTGACTTATGGAAAACAAAAATTTAAATGGGGGCCCACATATAAGCTCTTGTGATTTTTCTTCACTTCTTTTTCGCTTTTGATTTTAGTTTCTACAAAATATGCACACAAGGGAGGGTTCACCTGAACCTTCCAAACTCTTCAAAAAGACCTTTTTGCAACTTGCATTTACCTTTTACTCTGAAACCATTGTGAGTAGACTACTTGTGCACTACATGTGCATCTCATGTCCTTAGTGTTGCAGAATTCCTCTCCTATGCACAATGGAAAGTGTAGAAGACATTCTCAGGATCAAGAATTTTACCTACAGCTGAATCTTAGAATGAAAACTGGTATCAATTGAAAAACAAAATTAAATTGATACTTTGGTCACTCAACGTAGACACTAATAGCTTTCAAATGAGCTATAAAACACTCAATTTGGAGTAATTTTGGTTTGGCAACTCTTTGCCGCAAAACAGGCTGCTTGTCCACTCAGTTAAGCTGAAAACTGGGCTTCACTAAAAACTTAATAACTCATAGAGCATGACAAATTTGACAAAAATGTTTTTGACATAGGAATAGATAATCTTTCGAATGAATATTTAGAGTATAAAAATGGATACATACATTGAGAGATATGACTCTAGCAATTAGGCTACCCAAAAATGGTGAGCGACTGGACATAATCTATGAGACTGTAGAAAATGAAATGACTGAAACCAAATGAACTACCTACAAGGGGACTTGAGTGCTTTCTTCCTCTATACTTGAGTGTCCTCCCTTGCCTCTTTTGTAGCCAAGTGACCACAAGCTCTCATGATGACTTTGTGGGATCTTCTCCATAACTCCACTACTTTGAGCAGCCACTCTTCACATTCGTTTCAGTTTTTGGATTGATTCTCTTTTGGCATCCACTACTTGCTGAAGTAAATGCTTTCATTTTTTATTTTTGTATTTTCCTTCTATTTGAAGAAAAATCCTTTTTGCAAAATATATATGACCTTGTTTCTTTATTCTTTAACACTCCCCCTCAAGCTCACATGTGAGCTTGCACCTTTAGCCATATCCTGCAAATTGATTTCATCCTTGAACCTCTTTCTAGTATAAGCATCTCGACGGGTGCTACAGGTCAAGCAGAATTTCTATGGGCAGTTCTGTTCAACTTTTTTAGATACAGTCAATTTTCTGCATCAAGGTATTTTAGTCATCGGCCACGGCTGGAAGCAGTGATGTATTCCATATGTTGGTTGTTGAGGATAAGTTGGATGGTACCAACTACCCATTGTGGGCTTATATGATGCGACATGTATTGGTTGCAAAAGGACTGTGGAACATTGTGCAGGCTGTTGAGAAACGTCCTATCACACCTACAACTGTTACAACAGTATGTACTAAAGCTGATGCAGAAGGTGTCAAAGATGATGATATTCTGCATATATTCCTGTTCTTGCTACGGTTTCTGCTACACCTACTACAGAGCAGATTCGTTGGGATGGCAGAGATGCCTAGGCACATGCATTGATAGCTTTGTCTATCAAACGTGCCATTATTCCTCACATTCGCTCTTGCAGAACAACTAAGGATGCTTGGGATACACTTACCACATTGTACCAAGCTATGAATGAGGCTCGTGTTGCTTACCTCCGAAAACAGTTGGAGAGTGAGCACATGAATGAAGCTGGTTCTATGGACAGTTTTCTAATAAAGGTCAAAGACTTGAAGGAACAATTGATTTCTACTTATGAGGTTATACCAGATAGCTGTGCAGACCGTTCTGAATGGTCTTCCTGATTCATATTAGAGTTTTGCTTCTACTCTTCAGTTGATGATGAAAGGCAATCCAAATGCCTTGTCGTTTGAGGAGTTAGTCTCTGTTTTGTTGCAGGAGGATCAATCCAGGCAGAACACATCCATTATGCGTGTTGCAAATCAAGCTTTCCTGGCTAGTCAGAAGGGCAAAGAAAAATGGAGCTCTTCAAGTAGTAAGCAGAAATCTGCAAATGCTGCACATTCGAAGAAGGAAGATAAAGATGAGAAGAAATCAGAAAAGCATAAATTGTTTTGCAAGTACTGTAAAGGGAATGATCATATCATAAAGAACTATCCAAAACTGGCCGCTAAAGAGGCAAAGAAGAAAGAGGCTGGAATGGTTGTTGTAGAGGCCTCTACACCAAAAATAGAGTCTACTAATCTTGTGCAGGAAGAAGAATGGGTGTTTACTACTGTTTGCAGTTTTGACCCATCTTCTCATGAGCAATGCATGTCTGCAGTAGACTCAGATGTTTGGTACTTTGATAGTGGGGTGACCAAACATATTACCTCGCAGCGTAGTTTCTTCTCTTCACTCGAGTCTGCCCCTACAGGGAATACTGTTACATGCACCAACAACTCCTCTTATCCTGTTATGGGAGTTGGTAAGATCATTTTGACTACTGATTATGGTAGTTCTTTCACTTTGTCAGATGCTTTGTTTGTGCCAGGGATCAAGAAAACTTTGTTATCAGTTTTTGCATTAGCCAAGATTAGCTTGGTTGTGAAATTTGTTGATGACAGGTGTACAGTACATGATCTATCAAATGGCAACGTGATTATTGCTTCTAGCATTTTATGTCGTGGGATGTATAAGCTCATAGACTATGAAAGATCTGTAAATGATTTGGCATGTGCAGTACATGATTCTCAGGCTATGTCAGATGCAAAGCTTTGGCATGCACGCTTTGCTCATCTGAATTTTGCTAGTTTGCTATGCCTGTAGAAATCTGAAATAGTGTCCTCTTTGCCCAAACTTCACGCACCCAGAAAACATGTTTGTGAAGGCTATATTTTGGGCAAAATGCAGTGTTCTTCCTTTCCAAAAGATGGTTCAGTTCGGGCTACTGAGAAATTGCAGCTTGTACATAGTGATGTCTTTGCTCCTATGCAGACATGTTCTTTTGGAAATTATCTTTACCTCGTGACTTTCATCGATGAATTTTCTAGGCATACATGGGTATATCCATTGAAGCCAAAGTCTAAAATGTTCATGTGCTTCAAACAGTTTTTGGTAGGCTGAAAATTTGTCAGCATGTAAAAATGGGCACCCTCCGTTCTGATCGAGGGGGGGAATATATGTCTTCTGATTTTAATGCATTTCTGGCTGAACATGGGATAAAACACCAATGTACATTGTCGTATACACCTCAACAGAATGGTGTTGCTGAATGAAAGAACATGTCACTCATGGAGATGGCAAGGTGTATGGTCAAGAGTCAGGCTTTACCACATAGTTTCTGGCTTGAGGTTGTCATGTGTGCAGCATATGTACTTAACAGGTGTCCCACTAAAGCACTGCAGTATATCACTCCATAGGAGGCTTGGCATGATCGCAAGCCATATGTTGCTCATCTGCGTGTTTTTGGTTGTTTGGCGTATGCATTAGTGCCTAAAAAACATCGCAGAAAATTGGATGATAAAGCAGTAAAATGTATTTTTGTTGGCTACAGTTCAGAAAGTAAAGGCTATCCTCTGTATCATCCACAGACTAAACGCATTCTAGTTAGCCGTCATGTTTTTTTTTGGTGGAAGATGGTATTCAGCCATTGCATTCATATACTAAGGAGACATCTGTTAGCTCCAAAGACATGTATGATACTTTGCTGCCTCTTTTCATAGGTGGAAAGTCTAGTGATGGTCCTAATGAGGCAACTTCTTAGCCTTTGCAGGTTTCATGTGATGATGCAGATCATTCCATTTCTGATGCAGATTTACATGGTGCACTTATTGATGAGAGAGCTGATATTGAATAGGCAAGAACTATGCCAAAATGGTTGGTGCAGACCTTGCGTGACAGCAAATTAGATGCACCTCTGTCATATCGTACTCGATCAAGCTCTCATAGTGCCTCTTTTGCATCAGATCGCTATGCTATGGTTGCATCTAGTCTCTATGATGAGAATGAGCCTGTTTCATTTGATGAAGCACAAAATTCAGAAGATTGGATGGCTGCTATGCAATCTGAATATGATGCAAGAATGAAGAATGGTACTTGGTCTTTATGTGACTTGCCTCATGGCAAGAAGGCCATTGGCACTAAGTGGGTATACAAGCTGAAGCGTAAACCTGATGGTACAGTTGACAGGTATAAGGGTTGGCTTGTTGCAAAAGGTTATGCATAGGAAAGAGGCATTGATTTTGATGAAATCTTTGCACCTACATGCCGTATGACTTCTGTTCAGAGCATATGTGCACTTGCAACCCATCATGGTTGGAATGTACATCAGTTGGACATTAAAACTACGTTTCTGAATGGTGACTTGCATGAAGAAGTGTATGTTTTTCAACCCCATGGCTTTGTGCAGAAAGGGCATTAGGTGTGCAGGTTAAAGAAGGCATTATATGTTTTAAAGCAAGCACCACGTGCTTGGTATGAGAAGATACATGCCTATCTGATTGCACATGGTTTTGAGAACAGTCCAACTGAAAGCACCTTATATGTTAAGCGTGCTAATGATGTGCTTTTGATCATTGTTGTCTATGTCGATGACATGCTGCTCAGTGGTCCTATTGAGAACCATATTGCTGATTTTAAGGTTGATTTGCATGCCTCATTTGAGATGTCTAATTTGGGGCATTTGCATCACTATTTGGGCATTCAGTTTATGCAAGTTGATGGTGGAATGGCTTTGTGTCAAACAAAATATATTCACACATTATTGCAGTGTTTTGGCCTTGAAGACTGTAAGCCTATTGCCACTCCTATGGAGACAAGTTTACGATTGAGCCTTCATGATGCTGGAGATGCATTTGATGTTGTTTTCTATCAGCAGGCTATTGGATGCTTGATTTACTTATGCATTACTCGGATAGATATTCAGTTTGTTGTCTCACAGATGAGTAGGTTTATGCATTTCCCAGGAGTCAAGCATTTGTAGGCGGTTAAGCGCATCTTTCACTACTTGAGTGGTACTTGGCTACTTGGGTTGTTTTGTCCCAAGGGGGGATCACTACTGCTAGATTTGCATGCTTTTTCTGACTCTGATTGGGCTGGTTGCTATGACACTCGTGTGTCCACTAGTGGCTTTTGCTTCATGCTTAGTAGCTCATGTATATCTTGGTTGAGCAAGAAGCAGCCTACTGTGGCCACTTCCAGTTGTGAGGCAGCTTTCACAGTGAGTGTTGAGTGTGTGTGGCTCAGACGCCTTATGGCTGATTTGGGTGTCGGTCAGTCTTCTGCCACCACCATCTTCACTGACGGTTAGAGCGCATTGGCAGTTGTGAGGAACCCTGTGTTCCATGCTCGCACTAAGCACATTGAGGTGCATTATCACTATGTCAGGGAGAGGTTCTCTACTGGGGAGATCAACTTGGCATATGTGCCCACCCAGGAGAACATTACAGATCTTTTCACCAAGGCTCTGCCTAAGGAGAAGTTTGAAGCTTTCCGCAAAGCTTTGGGCTTACTTCCTTTTGTGGAGTGATTTCCACATAGCTTGGCACTTCCTTATACATGAGTGCCAGCTCCTTGTTCACCGCATCACTCCTAAGGGGGATTTGTTGATATGCTTAGGTAGTGATGTGTGTGAACACACTAGGACCATCGGGACACTTTTTTCCCTCTTTAGGAGGTTTTTTTCCCCCGGCTTGTATATACGCCTATTGCCCTAATGGGCTACTTATCTTTGTACATTCTCTAGTAATACATTGAGTATTGAGTGTTGTGCTCCAAGCTTCTTCTCCTTCCTTGTGTTGTTCGCGTGCTTCCGCAGATGTCTATCTCCAACAATGTTCACTTGTTGGAGTTTGCATAAATTGAGAAAGAACTTCAACAATATAACACAAATATGGTGTTGTGATCGTAGCATAGATCAATGAACCTATAATACTCCTGTATGTAGTTACATCATGTAACTGCTCTCCATCATTTGAGCATATCTTCACATTTGTGTCCATAGGTTGAGTGAGTGGTTTGCATTCACTCATTCCAAATCTGAAAAGAACATCCAACAAGTACTTTCTTTGCATCAACTAGATGCCATCTTTCCCATATACCACCTCAATCACTAAAAAATATTTCAGCTCACCAAAATCTGAAATTTTAAACTCCTTACCGAGTTTTCTTTTTATAACTTGTATGCCTGCAACATTACTTCCTATTATGATGAGATCATCAACATATATGCAGATGTATACTTGCTTGCCTTCTTCTTTCTTCATGTAAAGAGAAGGATCTACACTTGACTGCACCCACACCTTGTGAGGTACTCAACCAATCTTTGGTTCCAAGCATGTGGTGCTTGCTTCAGTCCATACAAAGCTTTCTTCAATCTGCAAACAAAATATAGATGCTTTTTATCTTCGAATCCAATCGGTTGACTCATGTATACCTCTTCTTGAAGTTCTCCATTGAGAAAAGCATTTTTTATGTCAAGTTGGTACAATGGTCATCTCCTTGCTACACTCACTGCAATCAAGGTTCTAATTGTTCCCATCTTTGCAACTGGGTTGAAAGTCTCTTCATAGTCGATGCCATGAGTCTGCTTGAATCCTTTTGCTACTAGTCTAGCTTTATGCCTAGCTAGAGAACCATCAATGTTTCTCGTTACTTTAAACACCCATTTATTCGGAACAATCTTCATACCTTCAGCCTTTGGAACTAGCTCCCATGTGTGATTGTCTTTGAGATCTTTTATCACTTCTTACATAGCTTGCTGCCATTCTTTTTGTGTACATGCTTCTTCATATGCATCCAGTTCTTTGTCTTTGACCACCTATGTCACATATGCAAAATGCTTTGCAATAAAACTATCATAGCTCAGCCTTTGAACTAGATACCTTGCTCTTGAAGACCTCCTTATATTTCCTTTTGAATATTGCTTCTTCAACCAGTTCAGCTTTACCTTTGGTGTAATCACCTCTTCATAATCTTCTTCACTTGCATTTGAATCACTATTTTAGGCATCACTATTTTAGGCAGCACTTTCAGCTTCAAATCTTTCATAACCTAATGTTGGTGATGAGGAATGACTCCTTAGTCTCCCCTTCCATGTTGAGCTTTCTCCATGTGATGTAGAAGCTTTTGGATCTGACATTTGAGTGTGTGTTTGCTAAAATTCTTCATGGATAGCGCCTCTGTCATCTTCATAATCCTCTTCAAGAATCTTCTCTTTCCCTTTATCTCTAAACCATGGTCTTAGCTCATCAAATACCACATCTCGTGAGACTCGTAGCTCCTTTGTCACTGGATTGTAGCACCTATATCCTTTTTGCTCTGATGAATATCTAATGAAAATACATTTTTTTGACTTTGGCTCCATCTTTGTCCTTAGTTCTTGAGGAATGTGAACATAACATACACATCCAAAAACTTTGAGATGTGTAAGATTAGGTTTCTTATCGGAATAAACCTCCTCGGGAGTTAAATTATGCACTCTAGTTGTTGTGCACTTGTTCATCAAATAAAAAGCCATACTTGCTGCTTCAACCCAATAGTTTAGTGGCACCTTGATCTCATTGAGCATGCATCTTGCAACTTCTGTGATATGTCTATTTTTCCCTTCAGCAAATCCATTTTGTTGAGGTGTGTACCTAGATGTAAATTGTCATTTGATGTCATTTTCATAATGAAAATCTAAAAATTCTTTGGAGAAATATTCTCCTCCTCCATCAGACCTCAAGGTATTTATGTACCATCCTGTTTCCTTTTCTACTTGTGCTTTAAATCTCTTGAACATAGAGAACACATCTGATTTTTGTTTTATGTAGAACATCCATACTTTTCTTGAATGATCATCAATAAAAGTGACAAAATATCTATTACGAGCAATCGATGGTTTTTGTGATGGTCCCCATACATCCGTGTGTATCAAGTCGAGGACATTCCTTGCCACATAGTTGCTATTCTTGAATGGTTGTCGAGTTTGCTTTCCTAGTTGGCATGCTTCACAAAACTCATGCAGTCCAGCATCATTGAATCTTGGAAGACCTCTTACCACTTCATGGTTGCTCATGTCCTTGAGCTTGGGAATGTTGATATGTCCAAAACTTTTGTGCCACAAATCGATTTCAACAATCCTCTTGTTTCCAAACTGAACTTAAACATCACCTTTCCATGTGGTTGTTGAATGTCCAAAGTGAACATCCTACTTCTTTCCTTCCTTGAGCAACGACCTTGAATCCTTGTTTTGGATTCTTTATAAAGCAACCTTTTTCATTGACGATGACATGATATCCTTTCTCTACCATTTGTCCTACTGATATCAAATTCTTTGCAATAGTAGGGACATGAAGAACATTAATCAATACCTTATTTTCTCCAAGCTTGATTTCTCCAACATGCTCAATTGTGTGTTGAGTTTCATCACTGATCTCTACACATCCTTTTCCACTTGGAGCTTGTAGATTTGTGAATAAATCTCATGGGCACGTCATATGATTGTTGCAACATGAATCTATAAACCATTTTTTATCATCACTTCTCGGGTACTCATGCTTCATGGCAAGCATGGTTTGCTTGTCTCCTTCACTTGATGTACTTGCATAGTCATTTTGGCTTTAATATCATTCAAAAACAAAGAAAAATTGGCAAGACCATAGAATAAACAATTATCCTATGATTTGGGTGTGTAGAGGGGATGGGGTGGGGTGGAAATAAAAAAGAGGAAAATGCTTCTAAAAAAATAAAGATAAAAAAGAAATTTTTATATAATACATAAATCTAAAAATTAACAAATAAAATAAATAAAATAAACCTTACCTTAAGTTTAAACTAAGGTATTGGTGTTGCGGGGGGTTGAGCACACCAAGGATGGGCGAGGGGGCTAGAGCACGCCACACAAGGAAGAGGGTAGAGTGTGCCACGGGTAGGTTAGGGGGGAGGGGGAGAAGGGAGTTGGGGCAAGGGGGCAAGGGCAGGGGCAGGTAGGGGGTTGGGGATGGGGGGTTAGAGAGAGGGATAGAGGTAGAGAGAGATCAAATAAAATGCCAAAAATATCCATCAAAAAGCAAAAAACTTACAAAAACTTTCTACAAAATAGGACACATATTGAAGACACCTTCCCACTCTCAAAACACCATAGAAATATCCTTTTTTACCTTATTCAACAAGAAAAGTGCATTAAAAAAAAGAAGAACAATTACTAAAAAAATCCAAAAAATTTTGAAAAGTTTCCAACAAGATTCTCGTGAATTGGGATATGGAATGACATCTAAATTACATGAGAAAATATAAATAAGAAGCATAACAACTTATGAAAATGAAAAAACTAAGTAGAAAAGGTTTTTTTCAACCTAGACAGATATTGCAAGTGCTAGGTGATCCAAAATTGGATTTTGTTGACGATGATAGGCATTGAGCTTGGAGATGTTGACTAGTGGTAGTGTGTGGCTATCCAAAGTCTCTAACTGCATTGCACCCCATTGTAGCATTTCTCTAATTTTGTATGGTCCTTCCCAATGAGGAAGCCACTTACCTTGCAATTGTGTGTGAAATTGTGATCTATGTAAGAGAGATCCTACCAGTCTATAATTTGTTTGTCCATAAATTTCTATCATGAGCTTCCTTCCTTGTGTTTTGTGTCTCCTCCAACTGCGTTGCTGCATATGGTCAAATTTCCTCCAATTTGTGGAGTGTTTATAGTCTAGTAGCACCTTATGATCCTTTCTTATATGCAAAGACTTTGTCTTGGGAGAGCCATGTAAAAACTCAAAGGGTTCAATAGGAATTACTCCACAGACCAATTGAAAGGGGGAGTGTCTTGTGGCTTCTTTGCATGCCAACATGTAGGCCCATAGTGTGCCTAGATAAGTAATGGTCTTGAACATAGATTCCTTCCTTACTAGAGCTATCAATACTTTATTTGTAGACTTTGCTTGTCCGTTGGTCCTTGGATAATATGCACAAGAAGTATGATGGAGAACCTTGTAAAACTTCATATAAAAAAAATTTTCAACAAAGTGGGTTCCATGATCATTGCATATTTTGAAACTAACAAAAAATATTTCTTATCAAAACGTCAGTAACTGTTTGGGTTGTGCAACCTCGAGAAGCACTAGCCTCGGCCGACTTAGTTGCATAGTCAGAGGCAACCAACAAGTACTTATCATTTCTTTGAAAGGATGCACGATAGATAGGCCCTATAAAATCTAACCCCCGCTTCTCAAATGGTTGACATGATTCGGAGACAAGCAATGGATGTTGTCTCTGCTTTGTGGGTTTTGGACCACATTTTTGACAAACAACACATGCCTCAACCCTTTCCTCTCCATCTATGAATAATGTTGGCTACCATATACTAGCATGTAGTACTCTAAAGCTCATAATATGGACGGGGAGGTGCCCACCACCTAGTCCTTCATGTGTTATCTTGATAATCTGTCTTGCCTCCTCTTCTTCCATGCACTTCCTAAGCAGATAATCCATACCATATTTGTATAGTTTGCCTTCAATAATATTAAAAGGCCTCCTCTTTATTAGCAATCTCCTCCTTTGCATAGGAGTAGCTTTATTCGGTGTATGGTCAAAAGTCAAGCTTTACCACATATCTTCTAGCTTGAGGCTATCATGTGTGCAGCATATGTACTTAACATATGTCCCACCAAAGCACTAGAATCTATCACTCCATGTGAAGCTTGGCATTGTTACAAGCCATCTCCTGATCTGCATGTATTTGGCTTTCTGGCATATGTATTAGTGTTTGAACAACAATGCAAGAAATTGGATGGTAAACCAGTGAAATGTTGCTTTTATGGAAGATGCAATAAATACAATTGTCAAGGCCTCTCTCTTTGTAGTACTGTAATTCTTATATGCTTTAGTTAAAATTTGATATTTTCATAACTGAATGGGTTTATCCAAATTATACTCCTCACTGTGCTATGTAAGAACTACTCTCACTGCATATTGCATCTACAACAACATGGAAAACCTTAGACAAATCAGGTGTGATAAGAATTGGTGTGGCCACAAGATTGGATCTCAATGTTTGACAAGGCATTTCCTCCTCATTATCCTACTTGAATAGGACTTCTTTACATGTGACCCTAGCCAATGGTCTAGTTATGTCTGCATACATTTTAATGAATCTCCTGTGGTAATCACTATGACCCAAAAAGCTTTGAATTTCTTTCACTTAGGTATGGGTAGCTTTAATATGGCTATGATTTTATCTGGGTCCGGGGCCATATCTTTAGCAAACACCACATGTTGAAGGTGGGTAACTTCTGTCACTAAAAAGTGACACTTATTAGGATTCAACTTCAACTTTTTTTCCTTACATCTATTGAAGACCTATTGCAGTTGGATCAAATGATTATCCAAGCAATCCATAGAAGTATTAATGCTAGTACTTGAGAAGGATGAAAAATCATCAATGAAAATCCAAAGATCCTTAAAAAGAAAAGGTCCAAAGATAAGGTTCATTGTCCCATTGAAAGTGGTTGGGGCATTCCTGAGTTCAAAAGGCATCTTGACATAAATAGATGTTCCCCAAGGTGTAATGAAAGTTGTCTCTTCTTGATCATCAGGATGGATGGATATTTGGCTATACCTACTAAATCCATAATGAAGCTATAAAGTGTATGTCAAGCTACTTCTTCTATAACCTGTTATGCAAAGGGCATAGGGAACCCACCTGAAATCCTTATCTCGTCAAGTGATCTAAAATACACACATATTCTTATTTTGTTTGTATTCTTGTTTTGGCATAATGACCATGGAAGAGAGCCACTCTGAATGGTCCATCATAATAATAATTACAACATCCTCCATCTTTTGGATCTCTAGGTAGATAGCTTCAACATACTTTGTATTTAATCTCTAGCTCTTCCCCCTTACTGGTTGGGCTCCTTGAATCAGTGGAATTTTGTGTTCCCCAAAACTTGCAGGTATTGCTTCAAAATCCTTTTAATGCTATGTTAATACATTTGCATACATTTTCAGCAAAGAAGTTACCTTTGAAAGCATCTTTGGATAATTCCATAACCAAGTGGCCACTAATATAAAACAAGAGTTTTCCTTGTTTTCTAGCTAAATTTCTTTGAGAGGGCTACTATCCATCAATGTGACAGAGAGGTTTCTTCTTTATCTTTGGAATCTTCCATCACTTTACCCAACATAATTTGAGTGCCATGTGTAGGGGCACTTTGGATATCAATTCGCTCTTCCTTTTCTTACATCCACCCTACAAGGATTTCATGAAGTGGAAAAGAGATTTCTTTAGTAGATTGCTTTACATTTCCGGTGGTTTCCTTCTTGGTATTTGAATCAGCTTCATCATTGTTGCACGTAAGAGGCCTTTTCTTCCCTCTTCTATGGCGTCTCACAGGTTCACCCAATCCAGCAACTTGTATGGTCTCCATTTTTTCTTTAGAAACTTCTTTTGTACTTGAGTCATTTGCAAAAACTCCATAGTAAAAAAATGAGTTACCCACTTACAATCAGCCCAAAATGTCCTCTTCCTCATATAAATCCAATTCTGGGTTTTCCATCATGTCTTTTTCCATACAAATGCCAACTATTTGCATCATGTTGGTATGTCTGTAGTTGTCTGGTCCTTTTCCCAAATATATCTTTTTAAGCTCTTTTCCTTCATGTTTTACCCACATAGTATCCATGCCCCAATCATGTAAAACACTAGCATGCCTTAGCCATGGTCTCCCAATCAACAGTGGAAAACCTCCATCTACCTGTGGTAGTCTTAGTACAACAAATTCCAAAGTAAAGATGTTACCTTGTACCTCAATTGGAATTCAGGGGACCATCCCCATTAGCCCTACTCTTATTTTGTTGGCCAATGTTATAGCAAAGTTGGCTAGTCTTGATGGTTGAAGTCCAAGATTCCCGCATCAAGTTGATGCCTGAGCTGCCATCCATTATAACTTCTTGTAGATGTTGTCCTTTAATAGTGATAGTGAGTCATGGGCTCTTAGATTCTGTAAGGGGGGGACACTCTATAACTTTAGCCTCAATCATAGCATTAGCCTTTGCATATAAAGTGGATGTGGAGGCTTCATCAATGTTCTACAGAAGTTCTAATTTGAATTTTGCATCAATTTCCAATAGTTAAAAACTAACCTCATTTTAAATGGATTAAAGTAGACTTGAAGCCTTAGATTCCATAGGAGCATGGACTATGTGTGACTTCTCAAGATCCTTTAAGGCACTGTGGAATGCATGTCAATGGCTTCACTTGTGCGCAAGCTCTTGACTGTTTGTGTCTCTTCACTTGGAGTAGGTCTGTCATCAAGTGTCCCCTTTTCCTTGTTCAATCCATTTGTACTTGTCGCTTGGCATGTTTCTTCTTGAGGGGCTTTCCCTTTGTTCCTTGTCTGCATAACAAAAGATTCAATTTCTTCTACATTTACCACCCAAGTAGATGGTGATGGCATGATGGTTTCTTTTGCAAATCCTTCCTAACTCAAAGATTATCTAAATATGAGGCCTTGATGTGAATCCCTTGTTCTTTGGGCAACAAATGGTGTAGTGATCTCTAGATTCTATGCAATTTCTACAAGGAGAAGAATTGTCTAGCAGAGGCAATTTGCTTTGAAAATGTCCACATTCCCCACACCTAAAACAAATGATTGGTCTAGACATGTCCATTGAACTACCATAAGAGCTCCGGATCTCTCTAGCTCCTTTCCAATTACAAAAGTTTGTGTTCCCTTGAAATGTCCGAGGCATTGCTCTGATGGGCAAGGCCTCGGCTCTGATGAACATTAATGGCTAACTCTCTCACACAATCTTGTTCCGTTGGCAACATCCAAAATAGTTGTTGATGGAAATGTCTTTGACTCTTGCAATAAAGTAGTTTCAAGATCATCCCCGACATTGATATTTGCATTGGTAGAGCTATTGGTCGGTTGCACAGACACCTAGGATTTTTGTGACAATCACTCACGTGTATCTCGACAAGGCTATAGATTTCTAAGGGGCCGGTCCATTGCATGACCTTGTCAAGATAGGGCCCTTCCCTTTTTCCTCATCGTTAATGCTCGCAATAGAGCTTAAGATTTTTTGTTTTGATGATTTATGAAAAGTGAATTTTAAAATGATCAGGGTGGCCAGCTTAGCTAGTTGACTTCTTGGTCAAAGTGCATAATTAAACCACGAATCATTCTTCTTTTTTTGTGTGAATGGCTCAATTGAAGGACTTTAAAGTGAGAGTCATTTAATTCTTCAATCTTGCAAAATTCGCACACTTCTTCTAGTATTTTGTTTTGTTTTTGTTGCATTGTATTTTTTTTTGTTTTTGTTTTCTTTTTATTTTCATGGGTAAATGTCCATCGTTTTATTTTATGTAACCTTTTTTTTATCCAAGATTGGCTTGGTTATCAAATTTTTGGATGACAGATGTAAACATTCATGATCTCTCAAATGGCGATGTTATTATAGCTTCTCGAATTTTATGTTTAGGGTTGTATAAGCTCATAGACTATGCAAAATTTGTGAATGATTCAACATGTGTAGTTCAAGATTCTCATGCTATCTAACATGCAAAGCTTTGACATGCACGCTTTTGTCATTTGAATTTTGCTAGTTTGTTATACCTACAGAAATTTGAAATGGTGTCCTCTTTTCTTGAACTTGAGGCACCTTGTAAACATGTTTGTCAAGGCTGTATTTTGGAAAAAATGTAGTGTCTATCCTTCCAAAAATATGGTTTAGTTTGAGTTGCTCACAAATTGAAGCTTGTTCATATTGATATCTATGGTCCTATGCAGACACCATCTTTCAGGAACTACCTTTATTTCGTGACTTTTATTGATGATTTCTACAGGCATGCATGGGTGTATCCATTAAAAGCAAAGTTGGAAGTGTTTATGTGCTTCAAATAGTTTCTGGTTATGGTTGAAAAATCTATCAGCATGTAAATTGGGCACCCTCCATTTTGATCAAGGGGGGGATACATGTCTTTTGACTTTAATGATTTTTTGGCCAAGTGTGGCATAAAACATCAGTGTACAATGTCGTATACACATCAAAAATATGGAGTTGCAAAAAGAAAGAACAATTCTATCATGGAGATGATGAGGTGTATGGTCAAAAGTCAAGCTTTACCACATATCTTCTAGCTTGAGGCTATCATGTGTGCAGCATATGTACTTAACATATGTCCCACCAAAGCACTAGAATCTATCACTCCATGTGAAGCTTGGCATTGTTACAAGCCATCTCCTGATCTGCATGTATTTGGCTTTCTGGCATATGTATTAGTGTTTGAACAACAATGCAAGAAATTGGATGGTAAACCAGTGAAATGTTGCTTTTATGGAAGATGCAATTTAGCCATTACTTTCATGTACCAAGGAGACTTTAGTTAGCTCTAGAGATGTGTATGAAACTTTTTTGCCTCTTTTTATAGGTGGACAATCAAGTACTAGACCAAATGAGGCAATTTCTCAACCTTTACGGGTTCCACATGATAGTGCAGATCATTCCATTTTTTATGCAGATTTACATGATGCATTTGTTGATCAGAGGATTGATATAGAGGAGGAAAAAACTATGCCTAAGTGGTTTGTTTGGCCTCTAAAATTAAGGGAAAAAATACAAGTGTTCACTTATATGCCGTGAGAATTTGCTTAACTTGCTTGTACAACCCAATTTTCTCTCGTTAGTGTTTTTTATTACACTCAATTGTGTTTGCGGAAGAGAAGAGAATGCAAGCCCTAATACACATGCATTCAAAGATTCACCCCCGATCGTACCTCTCGCGACCTTTCCCCTCCACTTACTCACATGTCCTAAGTCCACCCGATCCCTCGTTCCCTCTTGCTCTTGCCCTTCCCCATTTCCATTGGCTCTTTTTCCTTCATCTCTCTATGTCCCTCAGTCAAATATTGATCGCCATATGATGCAGTTGGACTACGTTGTTGTGTGCCTAAGGATATGCATTAACCTCTCAATCAACTGCTTTCTCGTCAATCTTATAGCATCTTAAGCGGGAACTTCACTCATTATGTATCATAGATAAATCGGGACCTTAAGAATGACTAATTGTGGGAAGAGGCAGCTGAAGTCCCATGCTAAAAATGAAAACAAGTGTCTGGATGCAGGAATATCATCGTCCAAGAAAAGGTGTCTGGCACACGAAATGAAGAATTAACACAACTTAAGAAGTTATTTCTCAAGAAAGCTTTGAAGCGCAGGTACTAAAAAATACCGAACTGACATGCTATTTTTCTTATCTACTCTCTTGGAAGCTTGTCAAATATGGAATTCCCAAGTTTTGAAGGTTGCATCATCTTCCACTGAGCACCAAGCAATCCAATCGTAAATTTACTGGAAGGCATAAACAAATTAAAAGATGGAGGAAGTATGCAGACATGTGACTTTAATTCTTCTTCCTGGTGAGGTTTGGACTTTTTCATGCTAATACTCAACCATATAGTTGTAGTAACGTAAAGATGTAAACCTCTAAAATTGAGGAGAGGTCGCAGGGTAAGGGAGTCATATCATCTCGAATGTTCAGAGCATGGAACCATGAGCACATTTTTTTTCTAGGCAGTACAAACAAAACAACCAAAATAATCCATACATTGTTTGAATTGACTTTTCCGGTATAACATAGTGAACGATGTAGAGACTGTTGTTTACATCTAACAAAATATTACATATCAAATTTTCAATACCTGGCTCTTAATGGAGTTCCATGTTCACATAAATGCCCATCCGATTTCCATGCTCTTGCATCATCCCAATCTCTGTAGGTCTCAATGATCTTGCTTCAATTATCCATTGCGATTCTGTCTAGGTACATATGTCCACAGCATGCGCTACAGCCTTCTCCCAGCAAGAACTACGTCAGAGATTCGGATATGTGCAGAGAAGTGGACATACTTCCCTATTTATGAGGTCCGTGGATGCTTCGTCGCATTCTTTGCAAAGCTTAGGAAGCTAAGCAATCAAGTCTTAGACACTGTAGTATGAACTGAATTCCAGTCTCCCTCCTCATTGATTTGACAAGAACCAGAGGTAAGGGTGGTCCTTCTTCATCAGAGCAGCCACTGTCCGGAACTATCCCTCCAATCCCCACCCAAAGTTGTGAAATAAACGAAGAAAGCAACCCAACAGCAGACCTTTTTAATGATCGAGTTTCCCAGACTCCTCCTTCCGAGTGAACAACCCTTTTCAAATGCAGCTAGACTCCAAAATAGAGAGTCCCGTTCTTTCTAAAAATCCTCTTTTTTTTTTCACGGAAGATCCCTTCAAATCGATTATGGCCTTCGACGATTTCTATGCAAATCCTCAATATTTCGGGGTTGCCTAGCTTCCTCTGAAAACCCCTCAAGGATGAACTCCCTGTTATGCAGTTGTATGCTCACCCCGCATGCGAGTCACCCCAAAACCTTCAGTCCACTTCTTCTCTGTGCTAATGCTGCCAGGGATAAAAGCACCTCTGAACTATATCAGTCCACCAAGTGTGTGCCTTCACGGAGAACCTCCGAACTCTGAGGCTTCAGCAAAAGGAAAACCCCCCTGCAGAGCTCTGATATTCCCCTTTTTATTCATCCGCCCCCCTTATACTACCAGTGTGATCCATTTACGCTATAGCTATGGCTTAAAAGTTTAAGCAATGGAAAGAGCGGCAATCAGCTAATCATGTCCTTTGCAGGATGTCAATATCTTAAGCAACAGCATCCCAAAAACTGCAGAACGGAATAGGTCTTGCTGCCGAACTCCATAGGTATGAAGGACTGGTAATCTGAACTGGTACGATCACCTAGAGTAGTTCAATGACTGATAGGAGCTCGGGTGCCTTACACGCTCTTCCCCCCATAGAGTCATCTCATATCCAAGAGCAAAAGAAGTATCCGCTCGTGCCCCCAACAGTCCTCGTTCTCCCCCGGTACTTGCGCACACACATCAAACAAAAAACACCCTCCTCCTTCGACAAAGCAACAGAACACTCTTCCCCACCCCCGGCTGCTGGAATGGGTGCCCCCTCCTGTACTGATGCTCCTCACAGGATCCTCTCTCCAGTCTTCAGTCGGTCTCCAGAGGATGAGCACGCCCCAAAACAAAGCCAAAGTGAGAGAAATTTTGCAGCCCTCACCTGTGCATACCCCCCTTCAATGATGAGTAATGTCCAAAAAAACCATCGTGTCCCCGCTGCCCTTGAGAATTATGGCAAGAAAACAAACAAAAAAAACATCTTAAATTCTGCACCCAGCAACGGAAAGTGGCCCATTTGTTTGTCAAAGAAAAATGGAAAGCCCTTCATGATTTTATGATGAAAATGAAAAAAATCAAGCTTCTCCCTCAAATGGTGCCCATCCTTGAAGTCCTGTTTTGGCCCTTTTTCTGGCATATGACCACTCTTGGCTACTGTAGTTATTCTCGTATGCACCCGCTAGTGGAGCCGAGCTATGGATGGGAGGACCATTTGAAGCTGGGTAATTACCATGCAATCGTCTCTCCATCATCACTAGCTCTGTGCGCACTCTCTCAACTTCTCTGGTCAAGGTGAATATATTCTTTTCCATCACTTGTGTTTGCTCAAGCCGCTCCAAATTGAGCTTTTTCTGAAGTTCAAAATCCATTCTAGCTTGTTGATGCCTCTGCCTATACTCATATACTTCACTTTTTAAAGAAGCTATCTCGTGATCTTTTATCGCAAGCTTCTTTAATTCAATT
Organism: Ceratopteris richardii; assembly: GCA_020310875.1. Classification (NCBI taxonomy): domain Eukaryota; kingdom Viridiplantae; phylum Streptophyta; class Polypodiopsida; order Polypodiales; family Pteridaceae; genus Ceratopteris; species Ceratopteris richardii. The sequence continues at coordinate 109,242,356 of CM035426.1, read as the reverse complement.
GACATGTGCTCTAGCCTTGTAACAAGATCATTCCTTTCAAATCGAAGCTTCTCAAAATCAGCCCTTAGAGCCTCCATATTTTTTCAACTCAGCTTCCATTTGTGCAACCCTCTCTGTGTTCAGTCGATTATGCTCTTTCTCTGCCTGCATAGTAGCCATGGCCTCTTGTAATCTTCCAACCTCCTGCTTTGCATCTGCTAGTTCCTGCCTTAGAGCAACTTGAGTTACTATAAACCTCTGTTCTTTCTCTGCATCACTTATTGGCCTGATTGTCACATGCAAGCCTCTGTATTTCAGCCTGATGAGAAGCAACTTTCTGCTCCAGCAACACAGGTGGAGGTTGAACTGCTAAAGGAGGTCCACTAACAATAGATCTAGGCACATATCTCTCCAAGGGATGAGCTGGACCAGATCCAAAAGGGGGTCCAGGATGTGCACTATCTTTAGAATGAAAGTTCTCCCTTCTAGCATTCCTCTTCGACCAAGAAGTCGTCATGTAGTCCCCAAATAATTCCCATCAATCATCTAATCACTCTTCAAGTACCTGAAATCAAACATATTTTCCTGCCAAATAGAACCACATTAGTGCATAAAAAGCAACCATTTCCTGAGCTAACATACTCCCCTCTTCTTATTTGCGAAGTCGTCCTCGACGAGCCATTGTTGCTGCCATATAATCCAAACAGCCATGAACATGTCAGTTTACAACTTGTTTGCATACCTTTCATTGAGCCATCACTTCCACCAGATCTGCACTCATTGAAGCTATTAGTGTTGAAAAAAAACACTCATGAATTCATACAAATCATTTACTTACAAAATGTTTCAAGAACACGCACCTATATGGAACTCCATTTCCAACATGCATCAAATTGCTCATGCACTCCACTATGAAAATAGTTTCAACCAAAATAACACATTCATACCTTTCCATGCCTTACACATACAAATATCATTGCGAGAAAAAAAAGAAAGTACCAAAATAACCAACAACAACTGAAATGAATCCAATAGGAGATGCAACATACCCAAAATGCATACCCCTTTTATTGACCTACTATTCGCTATGTACACATATTCCATGACCAGACACTCCCTAAGAATCCCCATCGTCGTCCTACAAAAGTCATCGAGACTCGAGTACAAGTCAAGACTTACATAAAAACCCTAGAGTGTCCCACGCACTGGAAAACCCTTGGATAGAGCACACAAGTTGTAAAGCAAGCCAATCACACAAGCAAATAACGTTCCCTTCCATGCGATTGTCGCTTTCTCCTCTCTCTTCTCTCCCCCTCGGGAGTGGGGAATAATGTCATATGTAAATTTTATTTATATTCACACGTTGGCCTACGTTGACATTGGATGCGATTCGTGGCCCTGACCACCCGGCCAGGTTGATTCCACCCATCTACCAATGCAACGTAGCGCATAACACACAAACACATAACAATAACAAGTAACATATAAAGCTAGCCCATAACGAAGCTGGATGCGGCTCATGGTCGTGACTACCCAGCCACGATGGCTCCACCTACCTACCAACCCGTTATGGCGCATAGCTAAGACACAAACATGTACATCCCAAGCCTATGGTGAAACTAGCTGCAGCTCGTGGTCCTAACCACCCGGCTAGGATAAATCCACCCACCTACTAGCCCACCATAGCGCGTTGGTACAATCACAAAACACAAAGTTTTTTTTTTCTTCTTCTCTTTTTTTTTTTTTTTTAAATAATACCCCAGTCCTGAGAATTAGGGAGAGGAAGAAAGGGTTGCTCCCCACTTTTCCCACACATGCATGCAAACATACACACTCTAACCTTTGACAGATCAACCACCTCTTCACTCCATTCTCTCAATTACATACACTACATATGTATTCATCGATTTGACTTTTCACTAGGTAACTACAACCGGCTATGCCTTGGTCCCTCATATACCTATCCTTAGATGATCTAGAATGTGGGTCTCCAGGATGTCTCATATAGCCTCACCTCGTACTCGTATCCCGACGACTTTCCTAGGGCGAGTCAGGCTCAACTTCAGGAGCTCCGTCATCGCTACCTATCGTTAACAGATCTGCCCAAGCCCAAGTGATATTGTTCTCTTCGTTAGGAATTTCCCTCGAAGGGTTGAAATAGTAATATCGACCCCCCGCCCATCCTACATGTCGGATCAGGTATGTCTCAAACCACTCAATATGAAACATAATATCCAAACCCTGGTTTATGAAGCATACCAGCCAGTGCGCTTCCTCCACATCATATTCGGTCTCAAAGTCGTCGACCTCTATGTCCATGCGGGTGAATGTTTGGTCCGAGAAATATATCCCCAGCTCGTACAAATAGAGTTGAGTTATTGGATCTGCCATTTTGTTACTTAGCTCCTAACAGTCTCTGCGCAACACAAAAAATAATTAGAAGTCCAAAATTCTTGAGCTAGCAAGGGATAATATTTATGACAACAAAAATCATAGCTAGTAGACTCCCGTCTGGCTTGGATCTCGTCTGGCTTCTCCCGTCCTAATGCTAGTTGAAATATGGTTTAACTCGAAGCGCATTAACCTTCACAGGAGCACATTCTTCTCCTAAATCTTGAATTTGCATGGAACCATTGGATTTGAGTTCCACCACTTTAAACGGCCCTTCCCATCTTGTCTGTAACTTCCCCGGGAATTTGTAATATTTGCTATCATAGACTAGCACCAAATCCCCTTCTTGAATCGCATAGGTCTTGAGATTCTTGTCGTGCCTCTCCTTACGTCTTCTCTGAATAGCTTCCAGACTTTGTTGTGCAATGAGTCTCTTTTCTTCTAGCTTGACCAGTTGTATGTACCTCTCCTTCAATGACTCTTCCTCTCCCAGCCTGGCCTCGATGGCCACTCTTAATGTCGGAACTTCTTTTTGGATGGGAAAGTTGGCTTCCTCACCATATACTAGGGAGAACGGAGTGCTCTTAGTCGTCACTCGGTAGGATGTTCGATACGCCCACAAAGCTTCCAAAAGTCTCTCATCCCAGTCTCGCCTATGCATAGCTACTGTCTTTGTCAAAATCTGTTCAAGAACCTTGTTGGTAACCTCCACTTGTCCATTCGCCCTCGGGTAATATGGAGTGCTTTTCCTATGTTTGATCTTATACAATTCCATTAATTCCTCGATCAGTTCGTTGACAAAGTGTGTTCCTCTATCACTCACTATCTCCAACGGGCATCTGAATCGGGTGATAATTTGTTCATACAAAAATTTTGCTACATCAATAGCTCGGTCAGTCTTCAGAGCTTTGGCTTCTACCCACTTGGTAACATAGTCAATGCAGACCAAGATATACCTATTGGATCTACGTCTTGAGGGAGGATCAATAGGCCCCACAAAATCAATTCCCCATTTTTCAAAAGGCTTAAGAGCCAGCACCGACGTAAGAGGAGCTGCATGTGCTAATGTTGGTTTGCCCATTCTTTGGCATTTTTCGCATTTCTTGCAGTATGTCTGAGAGTCTTTGAACAGCGTTGGCCACCAATACCCAGCCAATAAGATCTTTCTTGCCGTCAGCTCACCAGCAAATCGCAGGGTTCATCATGTAATGCCCTCAAAACTAGGGTTGCTTCTTCTTCCTCGAGACACCTCCGATAAATGCTTTCATGGACAAAATATCGATAGAGCTACCCACCAATGATGCTATGGTGTTTTGCCAGTGCTAATAGTTTTTGCTTCTCTCTCTTGCTTGCTCCCGGCGGGTAATTAGTGGTGCATAAGAAATTCACCAAGTCGGCATACCAAGGTACCTTAGCATCAACCTGAAATAGATGTCCATCAGGAGCATCGTCGGGCACACCAGAGATTGGCTCCTCATTAATAATTCGAGATAAATGGTCAGCCAATATGTGCGCTTTGCCTGGTTTGGTTACCACTGTGAACTGAAATTCTTGGAGGAGTAGCATCCACCTCATCAATCGCTCTGATAGCTCGGGTTTATTGATGATATACTTTAGGGCTTCATGATCCACATAAAACATGAAATGCTTTCCCATCAAATAGTGCCGATACTTGTTTACCTCAAAGATCATTGAGAGGCATTCCTTCTCTGTAGTCGTGTAGTTCCTCTCAGTGCTATTCAAGTTTCAACTTGCATAATAAATAGGGTGGTCCAACTTCTTTTCATCAGCTTGGCATAGCACTGCTCCAACCGCAGTATGAGAAGCGTCTGTATGCACATGAAATTCTCTCGTCCAGTCAGGTGCTACTAAAATTGGTGCATTTATCAATTTCTCTTTGATCAAATCGAATGCAGCTTGACACTCTCCAGTCCATTGATATTGTTGGTCTTTTCTCAAAAGGTTCATCAGTGGTGCTGCTATTGATGCAAAATTTAATATAAATCGTCGATAATAATTAGCATGTCCCAAGAATCCTCTGAGTTGCTGCAAGTTTTGAGGAGGTGGAAGTTGTCCGATTTTTTCTACTTTATCCTCATCAACCGCGATCCCTTTTTCGGAAATAACATGTCCCAAGAGCAATCCTTTTTGTACCCAAATGTACACTTTTCAAGATTTAATGCGATGCCTTTTTCAATGCTTCTTCTTAAAATAGCTTCGATCCTCTCCATCATGTTTTCATCGTTGCCTCTGATCGCAAAGTCATCGAGGAATATATCCATCCAATCCTGCAAATAGTCTTGATATGCAGCTATCATTGCCCTCTGGAATGTGGCCGGTGCATTGCATAATCCAAATGGCATCACACGATATGCATACGTACCCCATTCTGTCGTGAAAGTAGTTTTTGATTGATCCTCTTCATGGATTTGGATCTGGTTGTACCCACTGAAACCATCCAAAAATGAGTACAATTTATGGCTAGCCACTCTGTCCAAGATTTGATCAGTAAACGGCAAAGGGAAGTGATCCTTTTTTGTGCACTCGTTCAACTTCCGATAATCTATGCAAATGCGGATTTTCTTGTTTTTTTTCGGAACAACTACAATTGGTGATACCCATTCGCTGGATGCGATGGGATATATGAATCTTGCTTCCAATAACTTAGTCAATTTCAGCTTGATCAATTCCGAGTAGATTGGATTTGTCCGCCTAAGTCGTTGACATATTGGTCGGGTGCCTTCTTCCAAATCTATATAATGTTGGCAGATTCAGGGATCAATTCCTCTCAGATCACTGTATGACCATGCAAAGGCCTTGTTGAAATGTTTGAGTGCCAATTTAATGCAATCTCGTACTCCATCTAGTAGCTCTGACCCCACGCTCAAGAACTTTTCTGGAAAAACTTCCCATTTTTCCACCTGAGCTTCTCGCGAATATTCCTTATTCCTTGATGACGCTGTGATTGGAAAGTGCTCCCCGATCACGCGTGCATGGTTGGCCAGTAAATCATTGTTTTTTTCTTTTTCAACCGCACCCAATTTCTTTAGTTCAGCTTTTGCAATGGCTTCCTGCACTTTAGTCTTACTTTCCGCTTCTTTTTCCGATTCTCGACTTCTCCTTAGAAGCTCTGCTTCTAGCACTCTGACCCTTTCTCTCAACTGTTGTACTTCCATTGTTGGAGCTAACTCCAGCTTCAACTCATCTTTTGAAGTTCCCTTCTCCAGGGATTGGGTAGCTTTGCTTTCCCTTGCGTCTATACTTAACATGTAGCACTCAAATTCACTGGTATGTGTCAACCACCCTAGCAACTCCTGGTCTGAGTCATCCTTGTAAACTAGTGGGTCTTTGTACTCGCCCACTTGCACGTGTTGGAGTTTGGACAATTGCAAGTTAAATCCATCATGTAAAAGGTCCTTGGAAGTTTTCGTGCGCAAGGCAAATCTTAACCGCGCCATTTCTTGTCTAACCTTTTCCTTTGCTTTCTGCTCCCTTTCCTTAGCTGTTGTCGATTTCTTGCCGGTCAAGTTTGGAGACACTTGAAGTTGTATTCGATCCATCTTCAGTCCAATTGTGATAAATCCTGTGCGCCAATCGTGCACACATTCGGCTTGCACCATCCATGGCCGTCCAAGTAAGATCGAGAAGGTGGCCTCTGAGGTCCTTGGTCTTACTATCAGATAATCAACTTTAAATTCTAGACCGCCCACAACTGTGCTTACATTCTTCAAAAGACCTGCAGGCTTTACTTGCGTTTGATCTGCCATCCTCAAGGACATCGGAGTTTCTTCCATGTGGTTGAGGCCCAAAGCTTTCATCATGTACTCAGTCATAAGGTTGACTGCGGCTCCACTATCTAACTGAGCCCCAGGGACTGCATATCCTTTAATCTCGACTGTCACAGCTGGAGCATTCGAATCAATTTGCGTAGTAATACTTTGAATCATACCTTGGACAGCTTTATCTTGTCTCTTTTTATCTCGAGCTTTCCTCGGCTTTTTAATATATTCGTTGTAGAACTGTTTCCTATATAGAGGTGAACATTTCAGCAATGTGCCAATGCCCAATGTGACTTCCGTGTCAACGAGCAGCTTTACGATGTCCACTTCCTCCAAACTTTGCCTTTCCTTCCTACAATTTGGAACCCTTAATCTTTCAGGGAAGGGTGCTAGGCCTGGCACAAACTCCTTGGTCACTGGTGGAAGGATCTCAATTTCTTCCCCATCCTCAAACTCTTGCTGTTCAGCGAATCCTCCAACTTGGTTCTCTACCTCTCCATGTTCGGGTATTTTCTCTTGGCTAGCTTTTTTGCTTTCACCTTCTGGATGTTTCTTTAAATACTCTTGAGTCCTTGTGACTACTGCCACAGTTGGATATTTATGCGGTTTCTTGGCCTGGTAAGCATCCACAAAGTGCATTGACGAGCTAGAGCCTTCTTGAGGGTTCGGTGTCTTGAACACTACTCCGATCGTAGGAACGTGCTCTTGAGCTCTCTTTGTGGAATGCATCTGAGTATCAACATAATTCGAGGACCCTACTGGTCCTTTTTCCTTGCCGGCGGCAGCTCTTCGTTTTGGACAATCTTCATCAAAGTGGCCCTCTCCACTACAGTACCTACATAGTGGGGTATAATCAACTGGTTTCTTTTCGTTTGGACATCTAGATTGAGCATGGCCAAAGCCATGGCATCTCCAGCACTGGATTGGACCATCTCTCCTTTGATCACGTGCGACTCCTCTCGGATAGTCTCCTCCTTGACCCTGAGCACCATATCCATAAGTTTGTGTATTTTCCCAACGAGATGTAGGCGGGACACTTTGAGCAGGCAATCCCGTGTAGGATCTTTCTCTTGTATCTCCCGATTTCATGGTCCTCTCTTCATAGGCTCTCTTGTTGTAACATCGGTCCTCCGTGTGATTTGTCCTTCCACAAAAAGTGCAACACATTCTAGGTGGTGATCTATCTGTGAATACTCTTGAGACTGTAGGGCATTCTGAAGCCAAATGGTCGTAACCATGGCACTTTCCACACCATGTATTCTATCTAAACACTTGGTTGGGGTTTGTAGTTACCTCTGGTTTTACTGTGTATGTTTCCTGGGTCATTGTGACAGCTTTTATAGCTTGCGTGACCAACTCCAATATTCGTTCTTTAGTTAGCGCAGGCTTCACCTCGCCTGGTGTGCTAGTAGCAGCTACAAAAGCTGGGGTCGTCAATGCGGGACTTCCTTGGCCAGGATCTTTCATTGGTATGTTTCCTGGGCCTCCCATTGGCTCGTATAAGAGCTCAATCTTCCTTTGTTGACATAATTTTACTTCCTCCCAAAGCCTTGCTTGTTCCTTAGCATATATTAAAGTTGCAGGTCTTGTTAGGCTGATATGCTGTTGCACCGTAGGATCTCTCAATCCTGCAATAAACCTTCTCTTCAATGACTCATCGTTCGGGGCATTCGCGCCCATCTTTCTTACCAAGGTTTCCATTCTCTGAATGTAGTTATCAATGCTCTCATTAACTCCCTATCGCAGGTAATCCATCTGTTGGGCCAATCTATCTTGGAAGCCTTGTCGTCGAAACTTTGCCAAGAAGGCTTCCTTGAGCATCTGATAAGTTCCATGCTCTTGTGGTGTCAGATTCCCATACCAATTGGCTGCCTCATCACGGAGAATAGCCGGAAAAATCCTCAACCTTTGACCCTGGTCAACTACCTCATTGGCCTCACAAGTAACCTCAATCAGTTGGATAAAACTATCCGGATCCTCGTCCCAAGCACCTGAGAATTTGGTAAAGTCCCCCAAATGAACCGAAATCCGTTGAGCCATTTCGAACAGAGATGTGATGTCAATATCACTTCGATCCCAGAAATTTAGTGCACACGGCCTCAGGATCCCTCCTTCAAACTTTTGCACTTGATTCGCGACTCTCCTACGGGAGTACACGTTTTTGGCAGATTTCTTTGAGCTAGTCGAAGTTGACTCACCTTGCGACTCCCACCTCTTCCTTTCTCTTTCAAGGGCTCTTCTCTGAGAGCGTTCCTCTCTTTGCGTTTGTGTTGCTCCTGAGGATGAGCTCCCCTCGCTCATGTACTAGATCTTGGGTCCGCAAGCTCGGCCAACATGTGGCGCTAGGCAAACCTATGGCACTCTCTTATAGAGACGTGCCAAGCTATTCCCGGCAAATGCACCAAAATGTTTGGCCTCTAAAATTAAGGAAAAAAATACAAGTGTTCACTTATATGCCGTGAGAATTTGCTTAACTTGCTTGTACAACCCAATTTTCTCTCATTAGTGTTTTTTATTACACTCAATTATGTTTGCGGAAGAGAAGAGAATGCAAGCCCTAATACACATGCATTCGAAGATTCACCCCTGATGGTACCTCTCGCGACCTTTCCCCTCCACTTACTCACATGTCCTAAGTCCACCCGATCCCTCGTTCCCTCTTGTTCTTGCCCTTCCCCATTTCCATTGGCTCTTTTTCCTTCATCTCTCTATGTCCCTTAGTCAAATATTGATCGCCATATGATGCAGTTGGACTACATTGTTGTGTGCCTAAGGATATGCATTAACCTCTCAATCAACTGCTTTCTCGTCAATCTTATAGCATCTTAAGCGGGAACTTCACTCATTATGTATCATAGATAAATCTGGACCTTAAGAATGACTAATCGTGGGAAGAGGCAGCTGAAGTCCCATGCTAAAAATGAAAACAAGTGTCTGGATGCGAGAATATCATCGTCCAAGAAAAGGTGTTTGGCACACGAAATGAAGCATTAACACAACTTAAGAAGTTATTTCTCAAGAAAGCTTTGAAGCGCAGGTACTAAAAAATACCGAACTGACATGCTATTTTTCTTATCTACTCTCTTGGAAGCTTGTCAAATATGGAATTCCCAAGTTTTGAAGGTTGCATCATCTTCCACTGAGCACCAAGCAATCCAATCGTAAATTTATTGGAAGGCATAAGCAAATTAAAAGAAGGAGGAAGCATGCAGACATGTGACTTTAATTCTTCTTCCTGGTGAGGTTCGGACTTTTTCATGCTAATACTCAACCATATAGTTGTAGTAACGTACAGATGTAAACCTCTAAAATTGAGGAGAGATCACAGGGTAAGGGAGTCATATCATCTCGAATGTTCAGAGCATGGAACCATGAGCACATTTTTTTTCTAAGCAGTACAAACAAAACAACCAAAATAATCCATACATTGTTTGAATTGACTTTTCCGGTATAACATAGTGAACGATGTAGAGACTGTTGTTTACATCTAACAAAATATTACATATCAAATTCTCAATACCTGGCTCTTAATGGAGTTCCATGTTCACATAAATGCCCATCCGATTTCCATGCTCTTGCATCATCCCAATCTCTGTAGGTCTCAATGATCTTGCTTCAATTATCCATTGCGATTCTGTCTAGGTACATATGTCCACAGCATGCGCTACAGCCTTCTCCCAGCAAGAACTACGTCAGAGATTCGGATATGTGCAGAGAAGTGGACATACTTCCTTGTTGATGAGGTCCATGGATTCTTTGTCGCATTCTTTGCAAAGCTTAAGAAGCTAAGCAATCAAGTCTTAGACACTGCAGTATGAACTGAATTCCAGTCTCCCTCCTCATTGATTTGACAAGAACCAGAGGTAAGGGTGGTCCTTCTTCATCAGAGCAGCCACTGTCCGGAACTATCCCTCCAATCCCCACCCAAAGTTGTGAAATAAACGAAGAAAGCAACCCAACAGCAGACCTTTTTAATGGTTGAGTTTCCCAGACTCCTCCTTCCGAGTGAACAACCCTTTTCAAATGCAGCTAGACTCCAAAACAAAGAGGCCCGTTCTTTCTGAAAATCCTCTTTTCTTTTCACGGAAGATCCCTTCAAATCGATTATGGCCTTCGACGATTTCTATGCAAAAATCCTCAATATTTCGGGGTTGCCTAGCTTCCTCTGAAAACCCCTCAAGGATGAACTCCCTGTTATGCAGTTGTATGCTCACCCCGCATGCGAGTCACCCCAAAACCTTCAGTCTGCCTCTTCTCTGTGCTAATGCTGCCAGGGATAAAAGCACCTCTGAACTATATCAGTCCACCAAGTGTGTGCCTTCACGGAGAACCTCCGAACTCTGAGGCTTCAGCAAAAGGAAAACCCCCTTGTAGAGCTCTGATATTCCCCTTTTTATTCATCCGCCCCCCTTATACTACCAGTGTGATCCATTTACGCTATAGCTATGGCTTAAAAGTTTAAGCAATGGAAAGAGCGGCAATCAGCTAATCATGTCCTTTGCAGGATGTCAATATCTTAAGCAACAGCATCCCAAAAACTGCAGAACGGAATAGGTCTTGCTGTCGAACTCCATAGGTATGAAGGACTGGTAATCTGAACTGGTACGATCACCTAGAGTAGTTCAATGACTGATAGGAGCTCGGGTGCCTTACACGCTCTTCCCCCCACAGATTCATCTCAGATCCAAGAGCGAAAGAAGTATCCACTCGTGCCCCCAACAGTCCTCGTTCTCCCCCGGTACTTGCGCACACACATCGAACAAAAAACACCCTTCTCCTTCGACAAAGCAACAGAACAGTCTTCCCCACCCCCGGCTGCTAGAATGGGTTCCCCCTCCCGTACTGATGCTCCTCACAGGATCCTCTCTCCAGTCTTCAATCGGTCTCCAGAGGATGAGCACGCCCCAAAAGGAAGCCAAAGTGAGAGAGATTCCGCGACCCTCGCCTGTGCATAAAGGGGCATACCTCCCTTCAATGATGAGTAATGGCCAAAAAAACCACCGTGTCCCTGCTGCCCTTGAGAATTATGGCAAGAAAACAAACAAAAAAAACCTCCTAAATTCTGCACCCAGCAACGGAAAGCGGCCCATTCGTCTGTCAAAGAAAAACGGAAAGCCCTTCATGATTTTATGATGAAAATGAAAACAATCAAGCTTCTCCCTCAAATGGTGCCCATCCTTGAAGTCCTGTTTTGGCCCTTTTTCTGCCATATGACCACTCTTGGCTACTGTAGTTATTCTCGTATGCACCCGCTGGTGGAGCCAAGCTATGGATGGGAGGACCATTTGAAGTTGGGTAATTACCATGCAATCGTCTCTCCATCATCACTAGCTCTGTGCGCAGTCTCTCAACTTCTCTGGTCAAGGTGAATATATTCTTTTCCATCACTTGTGTTTGCTCAAGCTGCTCCAAATTGAGCTTTTTCTGAAGTTCGAAATCCATTCTAGCTTGTTGATGCCTCTGCCTATACTCATATACTTCACTTTTTAAAGAAGCTATTTCCTGATCTTTTATCGCAAGCTTCTTTAATTCAATTGACATGTGCTCTAGCCTTGTAACAAGATCATTCCTTTCAAATCAAAGCTTCTCAAAATCAGCCCTTAGAGCCTCCATATTTTTTCAACTCAGCTTCCATTTGTGCAACCCTCTCTGTGTTCAGTCGATTATGCTCTTTCTCTGCCTGCATAGCAGCCATGGTCTCTTGTAATCTTCCAACCTCCTGCTTTGCATCTGCTGGTTCCTACCTTAGAGCAACTTGAGTTACTATAAACCTCTGTTCTTTCTCTGCATCACTTATTGGCCTGATTGTCACATGCAAGCCTCTGTATTTCAGCCTGATGAGAAGCAACTTTCTGCTCCAGCAACACAGGTGGAGGTTGAACTCCTAAAGGAGGTCCACTAACAATAGATCTAGGCACATCTCTCTCCAAGGGATGAGCTGGACCAGATCCAAAAGGGGGTCCAGGATGTGCACTATCTTTAGAATGAAAGTTCTCCCTTCTAGCATTCCTCTTCGACCAAGAAGTCGTCATGTAGTCCCCAAATAATTCCCATCAATCATCTAATCACTCTTCAAGTACGTGAAATCAAACATATTTTCCTGCCAAATAGAACCGCATTAGTGCATAAAAAGCAACCATTTTGTGAGCTAACATGGTTGCTACAAGATTTGAGAGATAGCATATTGTATGCATCAATATCATATCATACTAGTTCAGGCTCTCATATTGCTTCCATAGGAGTCATTAGAAGTCAAGAGTTTGTGTGATAGATGTGTAGAGAGTCATCTTCTTGAGTCAGCATGATTTCTCTCAGTCTGATCAAATGGATTAGGAAATCTTTAATACACATCTAATTTAGAAGCTAATCAAGCTATGTTCAAAGTTCCATGGTCTAATTCCTTTCAGGTTGTGTGTCTAATCGATAGGAACATGTATATGTAAAGTCAGGAGATAAAGCTCTCATAGTTGCACATATTTTTGTGTTAGAGTTTTGCTTAGATCTCAATGTACAGTGTAAAGTTTTTGATACGTAAGTATTGAAAAAATCTAAGTTAGAAGATAAGGAAGCTATGGCTAAAAGAATTTAGCAAAACAGGACTTGTGTTGTTAGAAATCAACTTGAGAAGTTGACTATGTCAAAGTCGCTTGTTCAAAGATTAATTATTCGTTTGAAGATCTAATGAATGTTATGATTGCGCAAAGGTAGCATGGAGGTATGAGCATCATTAGATTGAAGAAATTTGAAGATGTTTGGAGGTAATGAAGTTAATCTTTGAAGTAGACTTTTGAAGAAGAAGAAACTACACACAGAGAAGTGTTTGTGAATGATTTTGTAAATCATGATAACATTTGTGCAAAGTTTGTTCTAGATTGATATAGAAGTGTTCTTAAATCAGTATAGATCAAGCATTTGGAGATTTAGAGGTCTCCATCATTGGTATCAGAGCAAAAGGTGTAATATAAAGTGAAGTTAAGAGCATTTGAAGTCCCGACTATTGCAGACATTGAAGTTTTTTCAAATTGAAGGTGGAAAAGATTAAATTCTTGAAGATAACCTAAAGAAGTGTGAAGATTGAGCTCGAGAGGATCTGAAAGATTGAAGTTTTGCATTAAGGTACAAAGTATATTCATTTATCTTAACATTTTCAAAGATAAAGATAAAAAATGAGAGAAAGCTTACAGATTGATAAGCTAGATAGGGAAAACTATCCAGCTGGGTCCATGGGGATGGAGGCACACCTCATGAGCAAAGATTTGATGGCATTCATTATAGAAGAAAAAGAAAAGCCTGAGTTTGAAGATCCTAGTGTTCCAACTAGGGAAGAGCTTGCAAATTTAAAGAATTGGATGAAGAAGGATGCTCAAGCTAGGAGTATCATTTACATGGCTGTAAGTGATTATCTTCTACCTCACATTAGAGGATTAGAAAGTGCGGCAAATGTGTGGAATGTTTTGGAAGAGCATTTTCAAAATACAACCAAGTCTCAGCCCACAACCTTCAAGAAGAAGAGCTCACAATCAATTTCTGATTATGTGGCAAGGATGAAGGATATTGCAGATAGCTTGGGAGCAGTAGATGAAGATATTGAAGAGGACAAGTTGGTAAGACAAATACTTACAGGACTGAGAGGAGATGAGAGATGGAAGCCTTTCATATTGTCCATAGAATTGTCATTACATCATTTTACTCCTAATTTTAATCAATTGCTACGACACATGCTAACTTGTGAGCAGGACATTAAGGGAGATAATGATAGGAGTGCAAGCCAAGCTATGTACTCCAAGGATAAGAAAAAGAATGCCAAAGGAACATAGTCAACTGATGATGAAGGATCTTCAAGCCAAGTTTATTTCACAAGAGGGAAGATGAATTCAAGAGGCAAAGGAAGAGGAGGTAAGAACAAAGATAATGTTAAAGCTTGTTGGATTTGTGGCAGAACAAATCATTTGGAAAATGATTGCTAGTATAACAATCAAAATGGTGGAAGTACGCATTTATTTTTCATGCTTACATGTTCAGCTACTATATTTATAAAGATCCATCACGATCAACATCAAATAGTCTAGGTCCTCTTTCGTTGAATTTTTTTTACTCAAACCCTTGAGCAAATAAACACCTTCGATTGAAAGTTCATCAATATTGCACTTAGTTCCTCTTACCATCATTAATCATGAAAGCCCATCACCCATAAGCTAATTCATAAGAAAGACAGAAAAATAGGATTGAAAATTGACGATCCACTGGCTATAAGATCTTAGCCAAGGTTATTGCAAATCACATTAACTTCCACTCACGCTCATGGATCAATGAGGACCAAAAGAGATTCATAGCGGGAAGATCCATCTTGGAGGCTTTTATTGATGTGTGGGAAGGCCTTGAATTTTCTAAGGAATCTTCCCAAGATGTCCTCTTCATCAAGATTGATTTTGAAAAAGCATATGATCACTTGGAGTTGGATTTCATTTTGCAATCTCTAAAAGACATCGATTGTGAACCAAAACCAATCAAAATGATCTCTACGCTTATCGAAAAAGCCTCTACTCGAATTAATATCAATGTTCAACTCTATCACGAAATCAGGCTAAAAAACAATATTAGATAGGGTTATCCTCTACCTCCTCTTCTTTTTGCCATTGCCATCAATGTGCTTAACTGATTGGTTAACCATCACGCCCTTCTTGGACAAATTCAAGGTCTTCGGCTCCCTCATAGCCAGAACTAGATGTTAATGAGACTCTTCATTGATGATGCAAATGCTCTTGTACATAATGACCCTAATAATATCAACACCTTCTAGCAATGTCTAAATGTTTTCTGTGTTACATCCAGATCTAAAATAAATCCCTCCAAAACTGCTTTCAAAGCCATCTGTGGGTCCTCATCGCAATTTTTGATTAACCAAGGATGTAAAGAAATACACAATAGATAAATTTTTTGGCTCCTTGCTATCTTGATGGATTTTGAAGTTTCTATGGGCCAGCATTCGAATTGGGTTATGGCCAAACTGGATACTGAATTAGCCTACTAGAAGGGCATGTAACTCAACTTGGCAAGGCATGCTATAGTGATCAAGACCTTCCTCATATCATCTATTATGTATTTTTTGGCATGTTGGAGATCGAAAGATAAGGAATTGATGAAGCTTGCCAGTACTTTTAGAAATTTCCTTTGGATTGGCGATCCCCACAAGAGGGATGTGCCCAAAATCAAGTGGGCCTCGTGTGCTAACCAAAAAGAGTCTGATGGATTGGGCATCCTAGACGTGGGAGTGTTCACTGAAAAATTGGTTACCAAGTGGCTAATCAAAGCATGGTGCAATTTGGAAGCTTCTTGGGCAAAACTTATTCTTATCGACAAATCCTCTCTTATGCTCAAGGGAATCCCTAGGTGAAAGGATCTTGATCTACTCACCTTGATGTTTTCTCAGTGTTCGATGACTCTAAAAGGCTTTAGCCTTGTTTGCTCCATATGGAAGAGTTGGAAAAAAATGAAACCACATATCGAGGTTAATGAAGATTGGAAATGGGTGGCCAAGATTAAGCAACTCCATCATGGAATGTAGACCAGTTTTAAATCTAATAAAGTACGTGGAGCCCCTCAGTAGTGTAAGCATTGTGCTCGAGGCATAGAGGACCTTGGCCATCTCTTCTTTTGGTGCCCTAAAAGCTACCTGATCTAGCAATCTCTCACTAGGATTTTGAGATTACAAAGGCAAATCAACTAGAGACAAACATTAGTTGGAGAAACAATTGACTACTCTTCTACATTGTGGAATGTCATCAGGGGGGAAGTGCCCTGAAAGATTGGAAAGAATGATTTTCAATCAACTTTGATGCCCATCTGAAAGAGTGGTCAATTGAAGAATACATCTGCATGTTAGGTAGAAGAATATGTAATTGTTAAGAATCTCTACCTTTCAAACACCATAGGATGTTCTTCTTGGAAAATGAAAAGATTAAAAAACATGTTGCTCGCTTATAAGTGTAACGTAAAAATCATTTAACTCCTGAGTAACTCTCTTTAGAACATTTGTCACCCATCCAATCTTAGGTATCCTACCGATTTTGGACCGTCATAGCTATCACCCCTGCTTTGTGGGATACAAGGGATCTCAAGGGCACTAAGCCCATTCATTGTATTATTGTTCTTTTATTAATTCAAGCACAAGAGAGTAGGCTTCAGACGAACTTCCTTTTGAAAAAAAAAAAGAAATATCTAGATGAGTGTGCACTGCTTCCACATGAAAGAAAATTATTTAATTTTTGAAGCACACATAATAAATTGAAACATAAACAAAATCTTCTAAAAATCCTCTTTAACTTTGAGGTTTTCTAGAAGACGGAACATAGATTTCTGTGAAAGGACTTTACATAGATGACATGAACCATCATATGGCTTTCTACAGATAGACAGGCATGGAGAAATGCCAATCTTCTCTGATAAAGCTTGTCATATGCAACATTATACATGAACCTATATAAACTTGGAACTTTGGCTCTGTTCTTCTCCTCATGTCCCATTTGATAAGCTTGTCATATGCAACATTATGCATCTAAGCTATGGAGCATGCCAAAAACCAGCATGAACTCCCTGAATTTGCGACCTGAAAAGAAGCACAATCAATGTTGTCCTATATTTTGTGCCATGCATCTTCATCCTCTTTTTTTCCCCTCAAGATCATTTCCATCTATCGCTCTCTTTCGATGATTGATTTGCGGACCTTTCGATCAAGACTCTTCGCTTTCTCATGTTTCAACTCTGCCCTTGCATGCGCCTATCAAAAAACATATGAGTTGCCTTCGAGAAAACTCTAGTCTATCATGCAAATTGTGCACACATCTATTTTTTATGCTTATATTTCAACTACTATATTTATAAAAATCCATCACGATTAACATCAAATAGTCTAGATACTCTTTCTTTGAATTTTTTTTACTAAAACCTTTGAGCAAAGAAAGACCTCCGATTGAAAGTTCATTAGTATTGCACTCTGTTCCTCCTACTATCATTAATCATGAAAGCCCATCACCCATGACCTAATCCAGAAAAAAGACAAAAAAAAAACAAGATTGGAAACTCTCAACTCATCACTATGTTGCAAATTGGTTATAAGATCTTAGCTAAGGTTATTGCGAATCGCATTACCTTCCACTTATGCTCATGGATCAATGAAGACCAAAAGACATTCATAAAGAAGATCCATCATGGAGGCTCTTATTGATGTGTGGGAAGGCCTTGAATTTTCTAAGGAATCATCCCAAGATATTCTTTTCATCAAGATTGATTTTGAGAAAGCATATGATCGCCTGGAGTTGCATTATGTTTTGCAATCCCTAAAAGACATCGGTTGTGGATCAAAACTCATCAAAATGATCTCTATGCTTATGGGAAATGCCTCTACTCGAATTAATATCAATGGTCAACTCTCTCAAGAAATCAGTCTAAAACACTGTATTAGATAGGGTTATCCTCTAGCCCCTCTTCTTTTTGCCATTGCACCCGATGGCCTTAACTGATTGGTTAACCATCAGGCCCTTCTTGGACAGATCCGGGGTCTTTAGCTCCCTCATAGTCAAAACCAGATGTTAATGATACTCTTTGCCAATGATGCAAATGTTTTTGTGCATAATGACCCTAATAGTATCAACACCTTCTAGCAATGTCTAAATGTTTTCTGTGTCGCATCCAGATCTAAAATAAATCACCCCAAAACTGCTTTCAAAGCCATTTGTGGACTCTCATCGCAATTGTTGACTAACCAAGGATGTAAAGAAATAGGCAATAGATAAATTTTTTGGCTCTTCAGTATCCCGATGGGTTTTGAAGTTTCTAAGGTTTGTGTTCGAATTGGGTTATGGCAAAACTAGATACTAAATTAGCCTACTAGTAGGCCATGAAGATCAACTTGGCAAGGCATGCTATGGTGATCAACACCTTCCTCATTTCATCTATTATGTATTTTTTGGCATGTTGGTGATCGAAAGATAAGGAATTAGTTAAGCTTGAAAGTACTTGTGTAAATTTCCTCCATATTGGCAATCCCAATAAGAGGGGCATGCCAAAAATCAAGTGGGCCTTGTGTGCTAACCAAAAAAAGTCTGGTGGATTGGGCATTCTGGATATGGAAGTGATTGTTGAAAAATTGGCTGCCAAGTGGTTGATAAAAGCATGGTGCAATGTGGAAGCTTCTTGGGAAAAACTTATTCTTAGGGAAAAATCCTCTCTTATGCTTAATGGAATCCCTAGGTGGAAGGATCTTGATCTACTCACCTTGATGTTTTCTCATTGTTCGGTGACTCTGAAAGGCTCTAGCCTTGTTTACACCATATGGAAGAATTGGAAAAAGATAAAACTATATATCAAGGTTAATGAAGATTGGAAATAGGTGGCCAAGACTAGGCAAAATGATTCTATTTGGTTTCCTATTAAGGGGATCAAAAAAGTTGAATCGAAAAACATCAAAAGATAAAAGAAGTTATCGAACAAAGGCTTTAGCAAGTGAAAACATCTTCAAAACCTTTAAAGAGGTCATTGGATAAGATTTGAGGACATAGAACCTGTTAGGAGAGTTGACTATGATGATAGGTGCCTTCTTAGACACAGAATCAACTCTTGGAACAACTCAAAGACTTGTCTCCTTCGTGGGATTGATCCCCCCCCCCCGAGATTAAAGGGTTAAGATGGACCAACAGTAATAAATTGGATAAGACTCTAAGGGTCCATAAACACCTTAACTTGCATATCTCCCTTAACAGGAGATGGTGTCATAACTAGTCTAGCATCAGATGGCAACTGGTGTGCGGGGACATGTGACATCCTCTCATTGAGAACAAACAATCAGTTTTTATGTGGAAAATCCTCCATTGTGGAATCTGTTACCGATTTTAGAGATAATAAAATATGTGGGGCCCCTCACTAGTGTACGAATTGTGTTCAAGGCATAGAGGACCTTGGCCATCTCTTCTTCTCGTGCCCTAGAAGCCACCCAATCTAGCAATCTCTTACTAGGATTTTGAGATTATAAAGGCAAATCAACTAGAAACAAGCATTACTTGGAGAAACAGTTGGCTACTCTTCTTCATTGTGGAACGGCATCACGAGGGAAGTGCTCTGGAAGATATGGAAAGAATGATTTGCAATCAAGTTTGATGCCGATCCGAAAGAGTGATCGATTGAAAAATACCTCTGCCTGTTATGTAGAAGAATATGTAAGTGTTAAAAATCTCTACCTTTCAGACACCATAGGATGTTTTTCTTGGAAAACAACAAGATTAAAAGCATGTTGGTCGCTTACGAGGGTGACAAAAAAAAACATTAAACTCCTCAGTAACGCGCTTTAAAACATTTGCCACCCATTGAATCTTAGGTATCCTACTGGTTTTGGATCATCATAGCTATCACCTGTGCTTTGTGGGATACACCCAATGGCACTAAGCCCATTCATTGCATTATTGTTCTTTTACTAATTCAAGCATGAGAGAGTAGGCTTCAAACAAAATTTCTTTTGAAAAAAAAAATCACTTCAAGATAAAGTATTGTTGATCTAGAAATATTTGATAAATTTATGAAGCAGTAGGACTTTGATTTTGATAATATCCTTTCAACTAAGGAATATAATGACTAAGTCAAGCACCAAGTTCCTAGTGCAACTTGGTAAATTCAATCTTTTGACTCAAAGAAATGCACAAGAATTGCATTCCCAGTAAGCAATCATAAAGATTGAATATAGGCATGAACTTAGTCTCAAGTGAAGCATTATTTGAGTAAAAACTCATCAATAGAACCTCAACGGGTTGACACACCGAGGTTGGATACTACACTAGTATCTTGTGGTTGAATGATGTTTTAGATTCGCTTTGAATCTTTTTGAGAGTCCAATTTATTTCTATTAAAAATAGTAAAATGCTTCAATACCTTGTTGAAAAAAGATCTCCAAGAAGTTAAAGTCTTGAGTGATCTAGAATTTGACTCATAGAGCATTTACATATATTTGATATTTGAATTGGTTGTACAGATTTTTAGTTCTTTCTTTCTGCTTTCCAAATCTTTTGGATTTGACTCAAATATGGTATGTGATTCTTTTCACAAAAGTCGAGGGTTGGCTAGTTATAACCATGTAACTAAATTAAACATCCCAGATAGATGTTCTATACAAGAACCTTTTCAATCTTCAAAAGAAGAGCCTCGTTGGCAAAGAGATTGGGGTTGATCTTTGGATCTATTAATTGAAACTGTATTGCTCTGTCAATTTCACCTTTTTGGTTTTTATTTTATGAAAATAGAGAATTTAATTCTTTGTATATAACCACTCGAGAAAACTATGAAGCCGAAAGTGGAGCCAATTTTCCACCTTCTTCTTGACTTCAAATTCAAGAGGTTACTTTGACCTTTTTGATCCATCTCAAGCACACGTCCAAAGAGAGGCAATGGGAAATCACTATCCAAAGCCAAAGTGAAGCAACATCGAAGCAAGGAAGATCGTGCTTTTGGGTTTCATTCCTCTTCAATCGACAAAAGAAGGCTTTCTCCAAAAATTTGGAGAGATATGAGCATGGTTATGAAGGTTGGCTCTTCGTTTAGGAGACCCAAAGGTAGATGTGAAGCATAGAATGTGGCTCTTCCCTTGGACAATGGAAGGACATAGCTTAATTGGGAGAGTCATCTCTCTAGCACGTGGTGCTCGTAATTCTCGTTCTCTTGCACAACCCACTTCCTGGTGCACACACTTCCCAACTTCTTCTATTCCTCATAATGTTTTTCCTTATTGTATCCAAGAACCTTGTCATATAGAGACCAACAATACCCTTTTTTATCCTGTAATGATTTTACAAAAAAAAAACTTTTAATGGGGAGTCACACATAGGCATTTTCTCTTTACATAACTTCTTCGCTATTGACCTTGATTCATCCAAAATGTACACAAGTGAGGGCTCATCTGAACCTTCCAAAAGACCTCAAAAAATAACTTTTCAAAGGACCCTATGAAACTTGTAATTAAATTAAAGATAATTGTGAGCATACACATAGTGCACTCCTATGCAGTGAGTGTCTGACAACTCATTGGCCACTTGTGCACCACCTATGCACCTCTCACCAAGTCAGCACCGTGATAGACTCAACACATCTTGAATATTCTTGTATTGAAGTCTTTCTTAGTTTTCTCTTATATCCTTGACTTACTATTGAATAACTTTAAGTGCAAAAAAGATTTCTTCACGAATAATCTCCATGGTGCCTGGTATGTTAGTGTTGTCAAAATGTGAAGCGAGTACTAGATTGTGCCCTTTGACTAGACTTGACCAAGATTTCAAAAATATGCTTATGATTACAAGATCACCACACAAGGGAATAATACAAGAATATAAAACTGTTACAAGAAGTTCCATAACCCATGACTAATAGGTATGGATAAAACAACTAGAGAGGATACAAAAGATTCCACAATCCAAGATTATAGGTATGAAGCAAGATATCTGAGTTATGAGAACTCCCTTGAGGGAGTTGGACTAAGTACAAGAAGGAACTAGACAAGATCTTCTACTATGATATTACAAGAGGACAAGATAGGATGTCCATGATACTACACTAGATAAGACTAAACAAGGAACAAAATAGAATTGGAAGTAGAACTTGCAAAGTACTTACTTGGAGATTGAGACTCCTTGAGATCTCGAGACTGATATTTGCAAGACTAATAATATATGTGGTCAATCCTTCCTTATATAGGTGTTCAAGGGTTGTTACAAATTAATGATGCCATTGATGATGGAAACAATTTGAAATGGGTCCTATGGATGTCAAAATCAAGCAACTAGACAAGATCTTAGGGTCTTGGCATGTTCGGAATGTGATGGTAGCATTAGTTTCTCCAAATTTTGAGCTAGTAATGATATATATATAAATTCATGTGAAATATAAGGTTCAAGATGGTTTCCTTTGTGTCCATGACAATGATAAGTTGAAGTCTAAGGTTGTAATCATCCATTATGAACGGAATTCATGGTGGTGTGGTTGGTAATGTCACAAATGATGCAATGCATTTGATTTAGAGCACAAGAATTAGCAATGTGTCCTATATTTTGGCAACAAGTATAGAATACTTGCTTTAGAGGTTCTAAGGGTTCTATTTGGACATTGGCTAATTGTCACTCTATAGGGTCCAAATACTTGTTTGATTCTAGATTCCCCTTTGGCCATGGCCAATTCTAATTTTCTTTCTAGTTTTAAAGCAATGGGGATGGCATCATTTGAGGAAATTTCTCTAACTGTGTAAATCTGCATTGTGTCATGTACTCAAGGGGAAAGACCATTGATAAACCATCCAACAATTACATTAGGTGGGGATCAACTATCTATCAGAAACAACTTATAGGTTCTTTTGAACTCGATGACATAACTTTGTATAGATTGGTGGGCTTCATAAGATCTTATATACTATCACATAGTTGCAAGATCAATTTTGTTTGCCTAAATCCATTTAAGAGTTCTTTCTCCAAGAATTTGTAATCTCAAAAATGAGCAGGATCAAATTTTGTTAGCCACTTAATTTCTTTTTATGTGGGTGTTGATTTGAAAACTCTACATTTCTGTATAGGAACTCGGCTTCCATCCAAAAATATAGTGATTCTCAGACATCCTTATGTGGCGTACTAGGTGAAAGGTTAATCACATGAACTACAATAAATATTTCTTTTACCCAATTTTGTGCTTCATCAAACGAAACAGGCTCATTCTCATCACAGAGACTAGATGCAGCCATAGCATAGCAATCTGATGCAAAAGAGGCACTATGAGAGCCTGATCGAGTACGATATGAGAGAGGTGCATCTAATTTACTGTCACACAAAGTCTGCACCAGCCATTTTGGCATAGTTCTTGCTTGCTCAATATCAGCTCTCTCATAAATAAGTGTATCATGTACATCTACATTAGAAATGGAATTATCTGCATCATCACATGAAACCTGCAAAGGCTGAGAAGTTGCCTCACTGGGACCAGCACTAGACTGGCTAACCAAAATGCGTTTAGTCTATGGATGATACAAACGATAGCCTTTACTTTCAGAACTGTACCCGACAAAAATACATTTTACTGATTTATCATCCAATTTTCTGCAATGTTGTTCAGGCACTAAAGCATATGCCAAACAACCAAAAACACACAGATGAGCAACAGATGGCTTGCGGTCATGCCAAGCCTCATATGGAGTGATAGTCTACAACGCTTTAGTGGGACACCTGTTCAGTACATATGCTGCACACATGACAGCCTCAAGCCAGAAACTATGTGGTAAAGCCTCACT
This sequence comes from Ceratopteris richardii, assembly GCA_020310875.1. Classification (NCBI taxonomy): domain Eukaryota; kingdom Viridiplantae; phylum Streptophyta; class Polypodiopsida; order Polypodiales; family Pteridaceae; genus Ceratopteris; species Ceratopteris richardii. The sequence goes on along the minus strand of CM035426.1, from coordinate 109,218,902 downwards.
CTTGACCATACACCTCGCCATCTCCATGAGTGACCTGTTCTTTCGTTCAGCAAATCCATTCTGTTGAGGTGTATACGGCACTGTACACTGGTGTTTTATCCCACGTTCAGCCATAAATGCATTAAAATCAGAAGACATATATTCCCCCCCTCGATCTGAATGGAGGGTGCCCATTTTACATGCTGACAGATTTTCAGCCAAAACTAAAAACTGTTTGAAGCACATGAACACTTCGGACTTTGCCTTCAATGGATATACCCATGCATGCCTAGAAAAATCATCGATGAAAGTCACGAAGTAAAGATAATTCCCAAAAGAAGGTGTCTGCATAGGACCATGGACATCACTATGTACAAGTTGCAATTTCTGAGTAGCCAGAACTGAAGCATCTTTTGGAAAGGACGAACACTGCATTTTGCCCAAAATACAACCTTCACAAACATGTTTTCCAGGTGCCTCAAGTTTGGGCAAAGAGGACACCATTTCAGATTTCTGCAGGCGTAGCAAACTAGCAAAATTCAGATGACCAAAGCGTGCATGCCAAAGCTTTGCAATGAGCTATCTGGTATAATCTCATCAGCAGAAATCAGCTGTTCCTTCAAGTCTTTGATCTTTGTTAGGAAACTATCCATAGAATCACCTTCATTCATGTGCTCACTCTCCAACTATTTTCGGAGGTAAGCAACACGAGCTTCATTCCTAGCTTGGTACAATGCGGTAAGTGTATCCCAAGCATGCTTAGCTATTCTGCAAGAGCGAATATGAGGAATAATGGCATGTTTGACAGACAAAGCTATCAATGCGTGTGCTTGGGCATCTCTGCCAACCCAACGAATCTGCACAATACCATCATCTTCGACACCTTCTACATCAGCTTCAGTACCTGCAAATGTAACAGTTGCAAGTGTGATATGACGTTTTTCGACACCTTGTACAATGTTCCACAGTCCTTTTGCAATCAACACATGTCGCATCATATAAGCCCATAACGGGTAGTTGGTACCATCCAACTTATCCTCAACAACCAACATGTGGAATACATCACTGCTTTCAGCCATGGCCGGTGACTAAAATACCTTGATGCAGAAAATTGATTGTATCTCAAAAAGTTGAACAAAATTGCCCAGACGAATTCTGTTAGCCCTGTAGCAGACTTCGAGACGCTTATATTGACGAACAGAAACTGGTATATACCTTTGGCACAAAAAGACAAAATAGCCTGCACAAGCGCTGCAATAGTGCGTTCGGAGGCTGAAACGAGCTCAGATCGGGATTTCAGCACCACAAAGCAAAGCTGTTTTGATCTCGGAAACCACAAAGCAAAGCTGTTTTGATCGCTGAGTATGCTCACCAAAATTCATGCGATTTTGAGACTGCAAACGGAGGAGTATCGACAGCACCCTAGATGAAGCGACGACCTGCTCTGATACCAATTGTTGGAGACGTCTGCAAAAGCATGCGAACAACACAAGGAAGAAAAAGAAGCTTGGAGCTCAACACACAATACTGAATGTATTACTAGAGAATGTACGAAGATAACTAGCCCATTAGGGCAATAGGCGTATATACAAGCCAGGGAAAAAAACCTCCTAAAGAGGGAAAAAAGTGCCCCGGCGGTCCTAGAGTGTTCACACACATCACTACCTAAATATATCAATAAAGGGTTGTGTTTATTGCAACGACAACGACTATAGTTCAAAGTTTTCTTCTCATCTAACCTTAGAACCAGCCTTTCCTAGTTCCTACCCTAAAGGATCTGTCATTCCTAGTAGGTGCTAGGTATTCAACCCCTAATTGTGTGAGACTTGAGGAGTCCATGAATGCTATGCCCTTCATTGTTCAACTTCCTTTAATTCAAGCTATCATGAAGAGAACATTGTAAAAAGGAACTCCCTTTATTATAAAAAAAAACCAATGCATGCCACGAATCTAGTGGGATTGACATGATGAGTCAAACCTTAGACTCACATGGTCATGAACAATGGACCTTCATCTAATATATAACATTTTCGAATACTAAAAATAAGAAGTCTTCTTACAACATATTGAATCATATACATCCAACAATCACGCATGTACCATAAGATTTATAGACCTTGGCTTTAATGAGACATCAATGACTTCTTAAGGGAAATCCACAGTTTCCATCCCAAAAGGGAGGTCCCTCTCCATTTTATGAGTGAGTCTACACTCTTAAAACTAAGTTCCCCCTCCTTTTTTTTTGAAGATATCTTTCAATAATTGATAGAGAAAAATTAACAAGAGATGTTAAAGGACATACAAGTTTAAAACTCTTAAAAATGAGAAGGTTTTACAAATTCAAAAGCTCTTAAAAATTGGGATTTTTTTAATGAAAACGAAGTTTTGGCCGTCGTATACTCTCCCATGCTTGAATTAATAAAAGAACAATAATACAACAAATGCTTGAATTAATAAAAGAACAATAATACAACAAATGGGTTTAGTGTCGTCAAGATCCTTTGTATCCCACAAAATAGGAGTAGGATGACCTAAAGACGCCATAGTTATGACAATCCAAAATCAATAGAAAATCTAAGATTCGATGGGTGATAAACGTTTCAAAGAAAATTACAGAAAAGTTTAATGATTTTTTCGCCATTCTCATGAACGACCCATTTATTTTTAATCTTGTTGTTTTCCAAAACAAACATCTTATGGTGTGTGAAAGGTGAAGAGTTTTTATTTATGGCATCTGAAAAAATTGGGATTCATCTTATCAGCTCAATATAACCACAAATTGAAATCATAATCTATGTGTGTTAGCTGGTCTAGCTGGGCCTTCTGCCTCTTGAGGCAGAGGCGAAGGTTCAATCCCCACTTACGACAGGAGAGTGTGAGCCTAAACAATGTAAAACCATGTTATTTCGGTTGAAACCAGTCCTCTCTTGTGTCATTTTTTAGGTTGTCTAGCCCTTGCCTGTGGAATACGGAGGGTCCCGTGGGTACTATGCCCGTTCACTTTTACAGCTGCAATTTTAAAGTTAAAGCTTGGGGGAGTAGGCTTCGACTGAACCTACATTAAAAAAAAAAAACTTGAAATCATAGTATTGAAATAGATGAGACAAAATAGTTGAGTCCACTTGTGACCATATAGTTTGATACTTGAGGATTAGATTGAGGATTTCAAATGCATTCCAAGTTTTCCAACTACTCTCAAAGAAATTGACGTCATAGCATTGAGAGTACACGCTAGGTGTGTTTTGTGAGAAGACTTAATTGATTGGAGTGGCATCCTCTTGAGAGGAATAAGAAACGCGGGGCTTTAGTGAGAACAGGGAAGGCCTGGTCTTTTTCTTTTCTTTGAAAACCGAGGAGAGGGACGAGAAATTGGAGATCGGTACCATTGTCGTCTTTGGTGGCTCACCAGTCGCACGTGGGTGACGGTCCTCCCTACTGCTCTGAGCCGGCATCTTCCCCTCTATAAACAGCAGCGTAGCTTCTATAAACAGCAGCGTAGCTTCAGCTTGCTGCGCAACGGACGTGCTCATTGATTACAGCGTTTCCTTAAGCCTTACCAACGCGTTCTCCTCCAGCGAGCAGCCATGGTGTCCGATTCCGATTGCAAAATTCAGCCCCGCGGTAGTGCTATACTTATTTGTATCTGCATGCAAATGCTGGAACGCACTCCCCGCTTTCCATTTTATCCTAGATCCGAAGTCCCCCTTCCCTCCCCATTTCCTCCGTCACATTTCTTCCTTCTCTATCACGATTGGTTATTCAGTGTGCACGATCTGCACGTGAGTTTCTGAATGACGTATTTCTGACAATTTGGACGTGCTTCTTTTTATCTAGATGTATGCATCGTGGGTGTCGCAAGAACTCCTATGGGAAGCTTGAGTGGCTCGCTCTCATCTTTTGCAGCCACAAAGCTAGGATCTATTGCCATTCAAGGTGTGATTGCATTAGAAAATGTACCAAGTATGATACGTTAATGTGTTTTGTTGGACTATCTTAACTCTCGCATCCATGCAAACCAGGCGCCCTAAATAGAGCCGGAGTGACACCGGAGCTCGTGGAAGAGGTTTTTTTCGGCAACGTATTGAGTGCAAATCTTGGACAAGCCCCAGCTAGACAGGCTGCTTTGGGAGCTGGCCTTCCTCATTCTGTGGTTTGCACAACAGTCAATAAAGTTTGTGCCTCGGGAATGAAAGGTAGAGCATATTGAATTCTGGAGTTGCCGTATGTTTTGTTTCTGCATTTTTCATTCAGTGTTCGCCCATGATTTGCAGCCGTGCAGCTTGCTGCTCAAAGCATTCAGCTAGGGCACAATGATGTTGTAGTGGCAGGAGGTATGGAGAGCATGTCTAATGCACCCTACTATCTTCCGAAAGCCAGGTGAACTTCAAAGAGCTCATGTACATGTGTAGCTCGTTTAAGAAACTTCTTTGATTGTTTGAGAGATTATATTTGAAGGGCAAATTAAACGATAATGGTTTGATGAGTCTCGAAGGAAGGTCAATTTGTTGATTTCATGACTTGATATTCAATTGATGAGACACTATGTTAAGGCTCACATTTTTTCTCGGACGATGTTATGTGTATAAGAATGTCGAAAGAAAGAAAGAAGAGAGAATAGGGTTTTGTGAATTCGCTTTTCTAAGTTAGGTGAAAAAGTATTTCTTTTCCATCTTAGTTCGTTTACATGCATTGTTTTGTAATCGTATTTGGTTTCAATTTTATTCTCTCTTTTGGCCTTTGTAATGTGCTAATTTACTGAATTTTGTTTTTCTTCGTTGCCATCTTCTTTGTTTGTTTCCAGTGTTTAAATTTTTAAATTCAACTTTATTGTTGTTCTTATCATTTTGTCAATCTTGTGCAAATTTCAGCCTCATTGTTATATTTAGTTTCTTTTCTGCAATTTTTTTGCCCTTCACTTTTTCTGTTTTGCAGTGATTGATTCACATTCGCTATTCACGTTAGTTTAGATGTTTAATAGGACAACTTCATGAGGTTTGTCCTTTTCCGGTTATGTCACTTGATCTCATATATCACTCACTTAAATCTTATGCTGACCACCATGTTTCATTTTATCAATGAGGTGTTGTTTCATGATTGAAATTGTGTTTACAAACTGTTGATAGATGCTTAAATGATCATAACGTCCACATGTTTTATAATATTTTGGTTATAAGAATTAATCATGTGTATATACTACATAAATATATGTATATGCATTCATGCGAACATGTCGGTGCATTGTCGGGGGCGTGTGGTGTAGTGGTGAACACATTGGACCTTGGACTGAAGGTCTGGGTTCAAAATCTGCAGATCAGCCTGACATTATTCCCTGAAAGTGGGGGATAAAGGGGCTCCCCTGGGTGCATAAGTTGATCTTTCAAAATTTCAAGCCCAATGGAAGAGTAGATGACCGAATGTTCCACCTGAAACAAAAAAGAAAAAAGAGTGGGTGCATTCTTCTTCTTGTTCTTCACATATATGCATGCATTTACGCATACATGTGTGCATCTCTGTACTTCTTATTTCTGATCATAATTATCATCTCTGTACTTCTTATTTCTGATCATAATTATCATCATCATCATCATCATCATCTTCTTCCCTTGTTTCTTTTCTGTCTTTCTTTCTTCCGTTCTTCTTTCTTTCTTTATCTTGTTTTTCTTCTTTCATCATAAGATTACAAAAAGCAACTTCAATTATGATGTTTGAGTGTAATACCAATTTATTAAAAGACTCTTTAATATCACAAAAAAAAGTCCAAATGATCCACTGGAAACAGCTGATTTATTGGACTGGCCCAGAGCATGAATTCAATCAATTAGAATTCAGATCCTTACGTTGAAAGTCCACTTGGAGTCTTGGAGTCACATAAACCCTACTTTTCACTCTCTTCTGTCCTTCCTAGCTGCAACTGGCTTAAAGGAAAGAGATGCTCAAGGTTTCTGTGTAGAAATAGAAAAAAGGGAGGGGGAGAGGGAGGGCTTGTTCTTCTCCTCCAAACATTTGGACCCCCCTCTCTCTGACTGTCTCTCTATTCTTTCCCTTTCCTAGCTGTACTTGACAAAAAGGAAAGATTAATTTTCGATTTCAGGATCTAATTAATAGTTGCTCTTTGAAATATGTGTATTTTGTCTCAAGTTGCATTATGTTGATAGCATACCTGCATCGAATTTTATGCACATCTCTTTGTAGAGAAAGATTCAAGAAAGTGAGCCTTTGACAGCTGGATTGCATATGGAGAGGCATCATAAAGATTCAAGAAAGAAATTTTATAGAGAAAGATTCAAGAAAGTGAGCCTTTGACAGCTGGATTGCATATGGAGAGGCATCATTATGTCTGATCTTTTACAAATTTATGAGTCAATGGCTTGTGTCTAATAATCTGGTTTTCTGGAAAGATATTTTAGGCCGAAACTTTTTAACCCTTTTCCCATTTCTTCTTCTCCCGCCCTCGTAACAGGCAAGGATATCGCTTGGGACATGGAGAAGTAGTAGATGGGATGATGAAAGATGGATTATGGGATGTATACAATGATTGTGGCATGGGTGTCTGTGCAGAACTTTGTGCAGAACAACATGGTTTCAGCAGGGAAGATCAGGTGTGATCCTTAATTCTGGGCCAGTGTATGCCATGTTATCATATAATAAGTAAATAAAATAATTTCACACACACACATGTCACACACACACACACACACACACACACACACACACATGCCCCAAATAAAGTGATACGTAAAGCTACTTCGTATTTGCAAAACTTTAACCTACAAAACTATATATATATATATATATATATATATGTGTGTGTGTGTGTAGGTTATTTGGGTTGTAGGTTAAAGTTTTGCAAATACGAAGTAGCTTTACGTATCACTTTATTTGGGGCCAATCATCCAGTTTAGCTGCATGCTAAATTATTGCACACTATGTTGTGGACAAACAGTCGTTATTGAAAAATGTCCCCTTCACGAATGAAATGTTGACAAGTAGTCCATGTTTGCATGTGGAATCCATTGCTGAACATAGTCTGCTTCTTGCTTGGTTACCTAGTACCACTTATTTTCTGTGTATGAAATCTTATATTGTCCAGCTCTGTTCAATATCTCCAATGCAGGATAATTTTGCAATTCAAAGTTATGAGCGTGCAATAAGTGCCCAAGAAAGTGGCGCTTTCAAGTGGGAGATTGTACCGGTATGATATGTCTGGACTCTGAACCTACCTGTTTTGAAGTCAAAGTTATACCTGACGTGCTTTTCTAAATTTAGGTTGAAGTCCCTGGCGCTAAGGGGAAACCTCCTGTGATTGTTGAGAAAGATGAGGGTATTGATAAGGTATGCAGTATGTGTCTGTTGCACTGGACTCTCCTAGGTTCGTTTTTTGTTCTTTCCAGGCTAAGGAATTACATGGTTGAACTCCAGTTGGATGCAGCAAAATTGAGAAAGTTGCGGCCAGCTTTTAAGGAGGGAGGTACTGTGACAGCTGGAAATGCATCAAGTATAAGGTATAATTTTCAATTTAGTTAACTCCATTAGCTGAGGCTCAGTGCCTTACTTTGACATCTAAGCTCTTTATGTTACAAATAGATGTTTTACTAAGTGAGCAAATTTCTTTAATAAAAGATCTTTGAGGAAATCATCTCTTCGAACCTGCACAATGGAGTGATGGAACAAAGGAATTCATGAGACAAGTCAGATTCTCAAATTTTGAAATGTTGCACAATGGAGCGATGGAAAATTGGAATTCATGAGCCAAGTCTGATTTTTAATTTTGAAATGTCAAGTAGGTGTACTGCTTAGAGCGCCAACTTTCTGAGGATAAACATACTTTATCTTTCAAGAGTGGTCTAGTTCAATAGAAGCACTGTTTGATTTCTGGCATCATTGTGGGCAGAGGATTTTTTAGGAGATGAAAATGATGGTTAAAATCTAGATGCTGTGGATGGGAATGTCATGCAAGTGCAATATAATTTCTTGATTGTTACTTAGTATGGTTGATGTTTTTGGAAAAAACTATGGATTGCACCTATTCTGACAAGTAGAGAACATCTGTTTAGTGTCATTATTGTGAATCGAAACTCTTTATACAGTGACGGAGCAGCTGCACTTGTCTTGGTTAGTGGAGCAAAGGCATTGCAACTAGGTCTACATGTCATTGGACGGCTGATTGGAGCTGGTGATGCTGCACAGGTCAGTGAGTTTTTCTGTTTATCTTTGTATACAACTGATCTTATACTAAGCATTCGGATGCTGTGCAGAATCCTGAGCTATTTACTACATCACCTGCATTGGCCATACCAAAAGCATTGGAGAGGGCAGGAATAGAACCCTCTGTAGTGGACTGCTATGAGGTTAATGAAGCTTTTGCGGTAATAATGGGACTTCTATGCTTGTTTTCCAAATCATTTTTTCATTCTGGTTGGTTGACTGTTGAAATTCATGGATGTACGTCTTGATGTTTCACATTTTCCCAGGTAGTGGCTCTTGCAAACCAAAAGATTTTGGGCTTGAAGTCAGTGAGTACTCTACCTATAACAGTTTTTTTCAGTTAGCTTTATATTTGTTTGTAGGGGTACTGTGAGCCTTTGGTGGGCATTCAGTTCTCTTCCCATAGAGCTCATTAACTAGGTATGTGTTGTGCTCTCTAATGTTCAGATGTCTGGCTCCAGAAACACTCGCATTGTGTTTCTGATGGCCTTCAGCATCACAGGGAATATAAGCGAGGAAGATGAGAGGACTTCAATCCTGCTAGAAGCATGTTTTGCTTCCTTTTTTTGTCTTTCTCGTTATAGGTTTTTTTGGTGGTAGGAAAGGTTTCTTTGTTTAAGTGAAGTGCTTTCAGCATTCACAACATGAAATTTTCTTTCTTTTATTTACTCTCTTATTTGTTGGAATTTGTAGGAGAAAGTGAATATTCACGGTGGGGCAGTGTCACTGGGTCATCCTCTGGGTTGCAGTGGTGCCCGCATTATTGTTACATTATTGGGGGTATGCAATGAATTTCGAAAGTCTTTTCAGATTCTTGCTTTATTAAATTATATGAGAATTGCACATAAATGTTTGTGACCATCTGTCCCAGGCTTTGAGGCAAAGAAAAGGGAAATATGGTGTAGCTGGAGTTTGCAATGGTGGTGGTGGTGCCTCTGCTGTGGTTGTAGAGCTATTATGAGACAATTTAGATTAATCCATCAGTGGTTCTTTCGGCTATAGAGTTAACATGGATATAGACAGACGTGGATTGATACATCGGTATCCAGAAAGTGGAACAAGATAGTGTTAGCATCGATATATGCCCCTTTAAATGTTCACTTCAGAATAATAGATTGAAGTTGCCATCAGGCAGATCAAGCTGTTTTGGTTAAGCATTTGGGATGGCCATAGAGGCTCAGATTTTGTTTGGGTAGCTCAGCTCTCTTACTTTAGACAGAAGGCATGCAAGAAGTCAACCATGTAATGAAAATAATGGATTAAATTCAAGGCAGAGGCTTTGCGAATATCTTTTCTGGCATGGAATTTTTAAACCATGCCTTTTTCTTTTAGAAATTCTATCATATTTCTTACGAAATACTCGTGCTTATTTCTGGAGATTAGACTTTAGTATTGTACCATTATCTGGTGCTGATATGAGTGCTCCTATCTTTCAAAGCTGCATTCAAATGCTCTTTCAATAAAGGATAAAAAAGGGACCCTCGCTGAATGGTGGTGGATAGTCTGTGAAAATGATTGAGAAAAACTGTTGGTTTTTATCTGGTGCATGATTCAAGAGAAGTGTGGCTATTAGGAAAAAACATATATTTAGGAAAAGAAACTCTGATTATCTTGGAAAATGATTCTGTGATGAGATGTCCGTTATTGCCTTCTCTGCATCCGCGACAGAATGGGACATATGTTTAAGATATCCAAGTTAGGTCCCATATAAATGTTTGAGCTTTCACCCTGATGTTAACAGAAAGCAAAGCTTCTAGAACAGGCGGAGTGTCAAAAATAGGGTCTTACAGTTTACAGCTGCTGGCGATCAAATTACAGGTTTTATATGCGCTGCAAGAGAGGCAAATTGGCTATGTACAAGGAAATATTATCTTTAAGTTGAAAAAATTGGGCATTCGTACCAAAATTTTTTGGCCTTCAACTTCATATTTCTTGAAATTCTCTGGTACCTCAAACAGTGATCCCTCCTCCTCTTGTTTCACCGCTTTTCTTTTCTTTTTATTTAGACCACCTTCACTTTCATCCCTTGAATTTACAGTTTTAATGCTGATGAGAGGTTCTTCTTCTTTTTGGGTAAATACCCATATATCTTCTAGATAGTGCTTCTCTGAATTAAAGAAGCTATCCATCACAATAGACTCTAGATCATCATCATCATCCTCTTCTTCTTCTATGACCTCATTAGAGTCACACTCTTCTAGCAAGGGTTCACACATGAACACAGAGATATCATGACCCTCCCCATCACAATGAGGTGTCCACTGTTCTTCATTGATAGCAATGTCCATGGTGGCTAAGATTTCAGCCCAACCATGAGGCTCGAATTCCTCATCGAGAAAGATCACCAGTGTGTAGGCTAGATCTCTAACCGGTCTATCTCCTTGGGAAGTTCCTTCTCTCGTTTTTAGGCATCTTTCCTCTTCCTTTGCGACTTTGCACATCCACAAGTGAGTATCTTCATGCATCCAAGATGGATCAAAAGAACTTTCAGAATGCACAGAGATTGAATCTTCTTGCACCTTGTGTATAGGGTTCCACTGTAGGGGTGGTACATCTCTGAAAGTATAATCCTTCAAATTGACCTGTTTTGTGACCCCTAAGTGCTGCAAGTACAAGGAGTTGGTTCCCCAATCCTGTACTATTTGTAGTTGTTGTAGGAAGGGTCTTCCTAAGATCATCTCATAGACATTATTTTTGCCAAAGTCACATTTTGCAAAGGTGTGCTCAAGCTCTACACCACAAGTGGTTAGAGTTATACCTTCTACCAATCTTAGAGGTCTTTCAATATGTCCATCAGCCATTTGAAACTTCATTCTAGTTGGTCTCAATGCAGGTTTGCCCCATTGCTTCCACAAGGAGCTGGTCGCAATTGCAACACCAACACCTGCATCTAAGATAGCTTTGGTTGTGTAACCTTGGTAAGTGATTGGAAGATAAGTATTACCTTCTTCACCTTTGCTCATGTCTCCTATCTTGTGTAGAGGTATCTCTGGGACATTTTGCTTAGATCCTACTTTTGAAGTATTGGAATTTGATTTGCCACATGTTTCCATAACTCGGGTTTCACCTTGAGAAGCTCTTCTAAAGTGAGATGACATCGTACGTTAGTGTTCTTCATGTCTTCAGTGTTTCTTGGAACCACTGAGTCTTCATTTCTTATTAGTATTGTGGGAGCTCTGATTTGGAGAGATTCAGATTCCCATGGGCCTGTGAATTGTGGCAACTCTTGTGAAGAATTAGATTCAAAATCTAATCTTTCATCTTCTTGTTGCTCTACTTGGTCTCCGTAAAAAGAAGGAATTTCTTGGGGAAATTGATCATGAAGATAATCAATTTCAGGAATAGGAGGGGGATTACCCTTCTCGTTGGCCCATTTCTCTTCTTGTATTTCTTGCAAGAACTGTTGAGAGTATTGTTGAATTGAAAGAGGTGTTTCACCATCCATGGAATTAGGAACATAAGCTTTCATTGGTGGTGAGATTTCTCTTTCAACAACTGGTTGAGCCTATGGAGGTAAAGAAACTTGCGACTTGTTTACCAACCACTCTAATCTTTCTAGTAAGCTCTAGAAATGCAAAACCGGTTTGATGGAGTTCGTTTGATTGAATAATTGATTGGCCTCGAGTATAGCCTGAGCTAGCTCTACCATTTTAATACACATTTTGGTCCGTTCAGTCTCTAAGTCTGCTCTAGGGTAACTCTTGTCTAGGTTTGTAGCTGTTGGCCCTTCTTGAAGTTGAGCTTGGTAGGCCTTGAACATCATGTCCAAGTCTTATGGGGTTGGGCAAGAACAGAACCTGATTGTGGTCTATTTACAATGGGTGCTGGGGTGGGATGAAGTGAAATGGATGGGTTTTCGGCATGCGAGGGGTTTTGAGATGCAATGTCTGCAATCTTTGTTTCGATGTTTCTTAGTCTTTCTTCTAGTTCGGATTCTGGCCCACTTACAATTGGCTTTCTCCCTAGTATCCTTCCAAGTCCTTGTTTTTCTCTTACTAGGCTCTCCTGATTCACTTGACTCTGATTGTTAAGTTGGTTTCGCTTGTTGTAAAGCTTGTGCCCTAGTAACTGCCTGTATAGGAGCCATGTTAACACTACTTGAACTTGAATCCACCATTATGCCTACCACATTAATGGGCATAACCTTGGGTGCACTAGAGGGGTTCCTTGGACAATCTCTACGAAGATGGTCTTTGCTGCACTCAGGATAAAAGCCTTGTATTATGATGTTTTGTCCTTGTCCTAGAGCAGGTGGGTGGGGACATTCACGAATGAAATGGTCACCCTGGCATCTAAGACATAGTCCTCTAGGGGCTTGTGGTCTTACTTGTCTCGCTTGGGGCCTGGGGTTGGGATTCGTGTACATGACATTGGAGTATTCTGGCTCCTAATTTTGTTCCATAGGTGGTGCCTCGTATTGATATGAATAAGTCTCACTATGCTCAGGTGACTCTGTGTAATAAGGTTGTGGACTATCTTCATGGGAGTAGTCATGACTCTGAGCATGAGGATCATTTTCTGAGACTAAAGGGGTTATCGACACCAATGCTCTATTAGGGTTCTCCTCTGCCACTACATACTTAACTAGAATTACATTAGCAGGAGGTGGTGGTTTCCTAGGACCACTTGTGGCCTATATGGTGCTTGGTATTGCTATTGGTATTGATGTTGATATTCTTTTTGTGGCCTATAATATGGCTGTTGGTATTGGTTTTGATACCTACCCTGTTGGTAAGGTTGCTGATAAGTTTTTCTAATAGCTTGCCTACTGTATGGACAATCTTGAGCCGTGTGGTTCTTGTATTTCCTCTCAATAGTGCAATATGGAGCATTAGGGTTTCCTTGGAGTTGAGCCATCATCGCGCAAACATTAGCCATGTGGTCTCCTCCATAGTTGTAACAGCGCTTCAATGAGGTGACCCTTGGTGCTTGTCTATTTTGAACTCCTAGCTTCTTGGCCACCTGCTCAGCTATCTCATCTATCTCAGTGGAGGTTCTGGAAGTATGATTGGTAGAACTGTCAGAATCCTTATAGAGTTTGGACAATTCTAACTCCTCACCCAAGATGTCTTCTATGTCAATGCACATCCGCACACACTCTTCTATGGATCTAGGCTCTTTCAAGTACACATATGATCTTAACTTGGTACTTAGTAAGTCATCTAAAAACAAGGCCACTTGTTTGGCCAGTGTGGGTAGCTCTGGCACAAGGCATCTTTCTAAGTACTGTATGAACCACCTTCCTACAAGTCGCACTATTTCTTGAGGTGTCTGCTTGAAGCTGTGGATCAACGATGATGTGTTATGCTTGATACCACTCTTGGAGAATTCTACAATGAATTCTTCTAGCAGTTGACCTATATTTTGGTAGCGGCGACTGTTCAAGGGTTGAAACCAAGATAAAGCAGTACCTTTGAGTGTCAAACCAAATGCCTCAAACTGGGTGAACAAGTCGTTGACCTGTTTGGCTCTTAACACTTGTTTGAACTCGGCCACATGATCATAAGGATCTCTTGACCCATCAAGGTAGTTTTTCATTGTCTTGACTACTTGAGAGGGTCTAATGGTTCTTGGGTACTCTCGAGGTCTAGGCAATGGAAAATCATGTTCATCTCTTTGATGTCTAAGTGCTCAGTGTCTCTGTCTTTCAGGTCTTTCACCTTCAAGTTCTGATTTATCTCTACCCACAGTGTGTGCAAAGCTTACCTCAGGTCTCTCTCTGGCTCTTTCCCTCTCGATTTCATGAGCCTACACCTTGGAGGCCATGGAAACATTAGATCTTAGTGGAGGGAAAATCAATTGGCCCTACCAAGTGTATGCATGCCTACTTTGTTCTATTACCAAGAACATTCTCCCCGATGTGTTTCCCAGATAGACAACTTTTCCTAGTATCTTAGGATCTTTGAACTCGTCGATGGTGAATCTGCCCACTTTGCTAAGTTGATCTGGCTTGTAACTCCAAAAAGCTTCCTCCATTTCTCTATTCAAGAATAGTTCTATGCTTTTCTTGTCTTGGGCAATCCACTCGGGAATAATCACTTGCCAAGATAGATTTGCCTCGAGGAGTCTTGGGTTCTCGTCTTAGGTATCCTTGCTCTAGGTCTCCTATCTCATTCCCGGGAATGCTATTTCCAAACTCATCTGTCCTATTTGGTAAGCTGGTAACCATGTACATGGTTCCTTGCTTATTTATGTAAGAGTCATCTTCAAATTTAACCATTGGGTGTTCAAGTCCAAAGGTTTGATCAGGATTTTTGAGTTGCACAACTTGATCGCCTCATGCCATCCTCATAGATGCATGCACCTAATCGGTTGGTCCTAATATACTCCAACTATGTCTTATAGGGACCTTCTGGTGTTTGTAAATATGCATTGCCTGAGCTACCTGCAGGTCTTTCCATGCTAAAAGACATTTCTAAATCACTTGTTTCCGAGCTTAGTACGTAGGGATAATCACTTAGTTGTTGTGCCCACGACCTAATTGTGTGATTGACACTAGCTTCAGATGATCTGATGCTTGGTCTATCTCGGCCTAGGTGTCTACCTGATCTTAGGTTCATAAGCTTCATCTATTAATCCCAATTTTCTCAAGTACAATTGTTTTGCAAAGTTATTTTGTAATAGTTACTTATTCTTTTATAGGTTTCTCTCATATAATTTTAGCTTGAACCTGAGAAATTAGGGTTTTCTTGGACTTATGTCATGCTTATCATCACCCTAATTAATCAACATCACTAGTCGTATTTAGCTTAAGCTAAGAATTGACTGAGGGGGTTAAGAATGATTCCAACCTCAAGTTTGATGCTTCCAAAAAAATGCTCTGATGTCCAATAATTGTGCTCCCCGATCCTGCACTTTGCCTTGCTCTGAACTCCTTTGAATGCTCTTAATACACCTATAAAAATATCACAATTAGATCAAGATTTAAGCTAAATATTTTTGATGGACCACTTGCATTCAGGTATCTCCAATACCTACTTTTCCCCCTTGTATTTCAAGAAAAAGTTCTAGAGCTCCTTTAATTCCTACTCCCACTTGAGGGTCAACTTCAAAATACCATATTTATAACTCAACATATGATTTTTACAAAAACCAATCAAGATTTGTGTGGAATTCGCAACGAGCTTTCCAAAGAGCTCAAAATCACTCAAAACAAAGTTCGTATGAGAAAGTTATGTCCAATCAGGCTTCTATGGGTCAAAACAAGCAAACAAGACCTCTCAGAGAATCAGAATTTTTGTGCAAATCAGGATTCTCTCAAAAGTTTGTGTTTTTTACAAGTGTTTCACGATTCTCTCAAAATCCACAATCTAAAGAATCGTGAATTTCTCAAAATCTACCGAGTAGAGAGTCACGAATTTCTCAAATCTTTAAATCCAGGAAATCGCGAATTTCTCAAAATCACGAAGTCCAGAAAATCGTGACTTTCTCAAAATCACTAGGTCCAAAAAATCCTGACTTTCTCGAAATCACTAAGTCCAGGAAATCATGTCCTTCTCAAAATCACTAAGTTCAGGAAATCGCGACTTTCTTAAGTTCCACTAAATCAAGGGAATCATGACTTTCTTGAAATTCTAAGTGCAGGGAATCACGATTTTCTCAAATACTCTCAATCTAGAGAATCGTGGCTTTCTCAAATGCCAAGTCTAGAGAATCGTGATTTTATCAAATGCCGAGTCTAGAGAATGGTGATTTTCTCAAATCCTCTCAATCTAGAGAATCAAGAATTTCTCAAATGCCAAGTTCAGAGAATCACGATTTTCTCAAATCCTCTCAATCTAGAGAATCGCGAATTTTTCAAATGCCAAGTCTTGAGAATCATGATTTTTTCAAATCCTCTCAATCCAGAGAATTGCCTCCAAAATGCAGAGAATCACAAATTTCTCAAATTTCCCAAGTCCAGAGAATCGCAATTTTCTCAAACTCCAAAATGTAGAGAATTTTGAATTTCTCAATTTTCCCAAGTCCAGAGAATTGCGATTTTCTCAAAAACACCGAATCCAAGAAATTGTGATTTTCTCAAAATCTACCAAGCAGAAAATCGTGAATTTCTTAAGTTCCTTTGAATCAAGAGAATCGCGATTTTCTCCAATTCTCTCAATCCAGAGAATTGCGAATTTCTCAAATCTTTAAGTTCAAGAAATTGCAATTTTCTTGAATCCAACAAGGCCAGAGAATTGCGACTTTTTCCAATCCACAAATCCAAAGAATCGCGATTTTCTCAAATCCTCTCAATCCAGAGAATTGCGAATTTCTCAAATCTTTAAGTTCAGGAAATCGTGATTCTCAAAATGCATCATTCCAGAGAATTGCGATTTTCTCACTTTCAGAGAATCGCGATTTTCTCAAAAATTTTTAGGCAGGAGAAAAAGTTCATATAGTCAAGAGAATCACAATTTTCTGAGAAAGTCACGATTTTATGAGTTTTTAGGCGAGATTTTTGAATTTTTGCATCGAGCCCCAAATGTGCAAAAAATCATGAAAAACACAAGCGCATGCACTCGCAAGCACTTTCTAGCTCTTTCTTGCACTCCCACACATGAGAACTGATGTGAAAATGATGAAAATCCACTCAAAAACGAAAAAATTCTGTGAAGATGAAGATGGATGAATATGATGATGATGATGGAGAAGAAAAATTAGAAAATGAACAAAAAATGACTATTTTTTACCTTCCAACATCGCAAATCTACGATCTTACCATCACAACGATTGTGAGCAATTGTGGTGAGAAAATGTGAGTGACAAGCACATACATGCACGCATACACACATGCAAGGCAAGATCAAATAGAGGAACAATGGAAAGCTTTAATTCCACAAGAACTCTCTTACAAAAGCTTCAATCTCTCAAAAGCAAAGCTCAATAAACTACTAAAAAGCTAATGACAAAAATTATCTCTCTAGCTCTTTTTATAGTTTTTTGACTAGTTTTGGCCCTGTCTAGACCTAGTGTCTAGCCTAGGTAAAAATTAGGTTCCAGGGCTTATTTGAGGGCTCAAATGGAGTCAAAAAATTATGAAAATTGGTAGGTAGATGCTTCTAATACTCTTGAAGCTTGAGGACTCCTTGGCTTGAAGAAAATGGAACTGGAAAATTATTAAATGATATTTACAATGGTTTTTAGTGATAAAATCACTTTTTTAATAGGGATTTCTTCTGAAAATTTGACATACACTTCTTGGAGCTCCCTACTTGCTCCTTCTTCTTGTGTGTCCACTTCCTCGACACGTTCTTGTGCCTCGTTCCTAACCTTGAGTGCTAACAACTTCATTTTCCCTACTTAAATCCTTTAGTATGCTAGACTTCTTTTGTTTGGAGCTTGGTATTTTAAGTCCCAACGTAGGAGTTTGATGGAAATTAGAGGCTTTTTTGTAGGCATGAGTACAATTAGGGCTTGTTGCTTCATGTGGTTCCTCCCAGGTTCTTTTGAACTTGGTCTCACTTACACTGATGATTGCGCATGATGTGACAGAGATTCACTGAGAACCTGATTCTTCGATTGTTCTTTTTGCAAATTTCTTATTAGTCACTCATTCTTTGTCTCCATTTCTGCTTAAGTTTCTCTTTGTTGATGTATGAAACACCACAAGAAATGAATTAATGTGACACTATAACACCTCTATGGTCACCATTAACTCATTGCCACTCCAAACTTTGAGAAATGATAGTCTAAAGTGAGAACTTTGCTTCTACAAAAATTCCTAGTCACTGAAATGACATACCTTCAGTATTTTGCTAATTTCTCTTAGCTCAAATATTATTTCTCCAAGATCTTTTAGTATATGAAACTAGAAGAGTAGATCTTTCCAAGAATCTATGATATGCAAGAAACGGATCTCTAGAACTCAAGTTATGGCCTTCACAAGATGACCCTGTATGACTTGCCAAAACTAGAAATTATGCTTCCTTTAGTAAATTTCGCTGTCTAAAAATGAAAATTCGATGCCTAGCATCGACTTGCAACCAAAAGTCGATGTCGGGCATCGACTTTGAGCTTTTTCAGCCACTTTTTTAGCACCAAAATTACCCCCTTGAACACACACATGAACAAGACCACTTTTATTTGGGAAGTCGATGCCAGGCATCGACTTTATGCTGAAACTCGATGCCAAGCATCGAGTTGCTCCACAAACCTCATGTTTTAAGAAGTTCTAGCAGTACATAATAGTCAGAGAATAAAACACGGACTTATCAACACAAATTCGATGCCAGGCATCGAGTTGCTCAGAAAACTTGAACTTTTGAACTCATCACACAGTAGACAAACATGGAGATGATGGAGAGAGTCTCATACACAGAACTTTAACTATTTCTTGTCATAACTATGAAAAACTCAGAAGTTTTACAAATTCTTTCTCCCTCAGAAAAGCCCGACTATACTCAGTCATACAAAATGAACTCCTTCTCACATTCTATCACTCTCTTCCACTTCTTCTCTCTCATCGCGTCAGTTGATACAAACTAACTTATATAGATTTTCTCATTCTCGTGACTTTTAAAAAACTTTTAGCACTAAAGTGAACTAACTTTACAAATATAATACACTTGTGAATTTGTCACATAGGCATGTGGTTTTCTTCTAAAGCCTTGACCTTCAAATATATGTCCAATTAGTGATTGTTTCTCCAACAGCTCCCCCTCAATCACTAATTGACATTCTCTGTTCCTTCATATCTTGTTCTTTTCTTTTACTCCTGCCATACTTTTGAATCTGCTAGTCTTCACACCATCCAAGCTCTTTGTCATTATGTCTGCTATCTTATCTTTTGTAGAAATGTACTCCACTTCAATTTCTTTCTCCATTACCTTTTCTCTCAAGAAATGATAATGTATCTCTATGTGTTTTGTTCTTGCATGAAATACTGGATTTGCTGCAAGATAAAGTGAACTCATATTATCTCCATGTATTGTAGGTATACCTTGATCAATGCCTAAGCTTTTGAACAATGTCTGCATCCATATGACCTCCTTAGCTGCTTCCACAAGTCCTTTGTACTCAGCTTCAGTTGATGATAATGCTACTGTATGTTGTTTCTTTGAACACAAACTTACAAGATTATCACCAATGTATATCATGTAGCCATGAGTTGATCTTCTATCATCCTGGTTACCTGCCCAGTGTGAATCACTATAGGCTCTTAACTTCAAATCTGATGTAAAAGGATAATATAATCCTTCCTTTATAGTTCCTTTGATATATCTGAGAACTCTTTGACCTGCAATCCAATGTGGGTCCTTTGGACAATGCATGAATTGTGACAAAACTCTCACTGCATAACTAAGATCAGGTCTTGTTAGTGTAGCATAAATCAAACTACCCACAAGAGATTGATACTTCCTCATATCTTTGTATTCTGCACCATCATATTTACTGAGCTTGTGATTAACTTCAAGTGGAGTTGAAGCTTCTCTGCAATTTTCCATATCAAACTTCTTCAATAGATTCAGAAGATACCTTTCTTGTGATACATATATTCCATGATCTATATAAATGAATTCCATTCCAAGAAAGTATGATAACTTTCCTAAATCACTGATCTTGAATTCTTTTTCAAGTAATCTCTTTACCTCCTTGATTCCTTCATCTGAAGTACCTGTGATTATAATGTCATCTACATAAATACAAATGTAGATTGTACCTTCCTCTGTTCTTTTGATGAGTAGACTTGGATCTGCTTTTGAACTTTGATATCCAAGATCATTAAGATACTTCACCAGTCTATAGTTCCATGCTCTTGGAGCTTGTTTTAATCCATAGAGTGCTCTTCTTAACCTGCAAACAAAATTTGGATACCTGGAATCTATAAACCCTTGAGGTTGTTCCATGTATACCTCATCTGATATGTATCTGTTCAAGAATGCATTCTTTATATCCAATTGACTTAGGGTCCATCCTTTTGAAGCTGCAATAGCAATGATTATCCTTATAGTTGACATCTTAGCTACAAGACTGAATGTCTCATCATAATCTATGCCATAGGTTTGGGCATAGCCTTTCACCACCAGTCCTTCTTTGTATCTGGCTATACTTCCATCTGCAAGATTCTTCACTTTATAAACCCATTTATTTCCAATTACTTTCTTACCATTTGGTTTAGGAACAAGTTCCCATGTCTTTTTCTCCTCCAGTGCATTGAACTCTTCCTTCATTGCTTCTTCCCATTGCTTCTTACCTTTAGCTTCATCATAGTTATGAGGTTCTTCATCATCTTTGACCATATATGCATAGTTCTTCTGAGTTATGTAAGAAGTGTCATAAGAATACCTTTCTGGTTGTCTTCTAGTCCTTCTTGACCTTCTTCATAAGTGTCTGGATATATCTCTTCATCAAATATAGGAGCTTCTTCATTCCTTCTTGTTAATCCACTTCTGGATGTACTTGCTTGCATATAGTCTTCATCTCTATTCACCTGCACAATTGATTTTCCTTTCTCACATCTTCTTACCTCTTCTTCAAATTCTTCAGTAGTATGACTTTGATCTGCATACCAACTTTTCTGTTCATCAAATGTAACATCTCTAGAAACAATAAATTGTTTGGTTAGAGGATTCCACAATCTATAACCCATCTGCTTTTCATCATAACCAATGAACATATATTTTTCTGCCTTTGGTTCAAGTTTATGCCTAATTTGTGATGGCACATAAGCATATGCAATTGATCCAAACACTCTACAATGATCTAGTGTTGGTTTCTTACCCCACCAAGCTTCATATGGAGTCATTCCATTGAGAGTTGCACATGGTAATCTATTCACAAGATATGTAGCTGTATTTACAGCCTCAACCCAAAGATAATTTGGACAATTCTTCTCCTTTAGCATAGCTCTAGCAAACTCAACCAAAGTCCTGTTCCTTCTTTCTGCTACACCATTTTGTTGTGGTGTATACCTGTAGGTTATTTCTCTCTTAATACCTGCATTCCAAAGATAATCATTGAACTGTTGGGAGAAGTATTCTCCCCCTCCATCAGACCTCAGTCTCTTAAGCTTTTGACCTGTGACTCTCTCTGCATATGCATGAAAATGCTTGAAGGCTCCAAACACTTCTGATCTTTCCTTCAAAACATATAATGTTATCCATCTTGTAGCATCATCAATGAAAAGAACATAGTACCTTGAGCCACTGATAGATCCTTCTTTTGTTGGTCCCCATACATCTGTAGGAATGAGCTCTAGTAATCCATCATGTTTGAATCCTTTCTTTTGAAATGGTAACCTGTGTGCTTTTTCCATTTGACATGCTTCACATTTATAAACCATATGTTGACTCTGCACATTTGGTAATCCTAGTACAGACTGATTAGCAACCATAGCTTTAATTCCTCTTTCATTGAAGTGACCTAATCTCTTATGCCAGAGATCAAGTTCTGTAATTACTCCTTCACCATGTGTGAGCAAAGCTTGACCAATGTTCCCTTGTACTCTTAAAGTAAAGAGTCTACCTTCTTTCTTACTAGAGACAATCTGATTATATCCATTCTCTGGATCTTCCACAAATACTCCTTCATTTGTAAACCTGACTTGAAAACCTTTTTCAACTATTTGTCCCACACTAATCAAGTTTTTAGGTATTGTGGGAACATACAAAACATTGGTTAGCAAATATGCTCCACTCTTGCATTTCACTTTTCCAATTGAATGTACACTATGTCTTGTATTATCACCTGTTTGAACTGTATGACTAGAAATACCTTTTTCCAATTCTGACATCAATTCTATGTTTCTTGACAAATGATTAGAACATCCAGAGTCAATGTAAAATACCTTTAGATCTTCTTTATCTGATGTGCTGATTGAATTCATCATCAATGATGTATGACCTTCATTCTGTGTGTCATTTGCATAATTGTAGTAGGTGGTGTTGTAGGATTGACTCTGTCCCCAACTTCTTCCTCCACCTCTCCCATAGCCTCCTCTTGGATTTTGTCTACCTCTTTGAAAATTACTTTGATATCTTCCACCTCGACCTCTACTATTGTTGTTTTGATTCTGGTTTGATCCTTGTTGATTGTGCCAATAGTCATGAGCCAAATGATTACTCAATCCACAGATCCAGCAAGCCTTCTTGTTGTTATTCTGATTACCTCTTCCTCTTCCAAAAGCTCTTGGTCTTCCTCTACCAATGCCTTTACCTCTTGCATAATAAACTTGAGAACTCGACTCTTCTTCATCCTTTGCTTTACCTTTATCTCCTTTCTTCTTATTCTTCATGTACATTGCAGAACTTTGTCCTTTATCTCCATCTCCCTTCAAGTCTTGCTCATATGTGAGCATCAAACCAAGTAATTGATTCAAATCTAGAACATAATGATTTAATGAAAGTTCTGTTGATAATACAAAAGGTTTCCACCTTTCATCTCCTCTCAATCCTGCAAGTAGTTGAGCAATCAATCTGTGATCTTCAACATCTTCATCTATTGATCCAAGACTATCTGCTAGATCCTTCATCTTAGTGACATAATCACTAATACTTTGACTTGGCTTCTTCTTGAATGTTGTAAAATCTGACCATAGACTTGCTTTCCTTGCTTTGGTAGTACTTTGGAAATGATATTCCAATGCATTCCACATATCTTCAGATGATTCCAATCCTCTGATGTGTGGTAGCAAATGATCTGAGATTGTGTTGTAGATGTATGCCTTTGCACTTGCATCCTTCTTCTGCCAATGCTTTAAAGCATCAAGTTCCTCTTTCTTTGGTCGGCTTTCATCTTCAAATACTGGCTTCTCTTCTTCACCTGTAACATATATCATGAGATCCTTACTCATAAGTAAGGCTTCCATTCTCATTACCCATGCGGGGTAATTATCTCTGTCCCGTTTGTCAATGGAGATATGATATGCCATACTCCTTTCCTTCTGCTACAACCTGTGAGCTTAAAGGATGAAGGAAAATACCTTTTGGAGTTCTTTGTGTATGAGGATACTTTTGAAGTAACCTTTTGATGCCTTGTGTCTTCAAATGCTTCACCTTTGAAACTTTAATGGAAAACTTTTGAAAACTTCTTGTACCTTTGCCGCCTTCTGCTCTTTAGGACCTTTTTGCTCTGATACCACTTGTTCATGTATGAAACACCACAAGAAATGAATTAATGTGACACTAGAACACCCCTATGGTCACCATTAACTCATTGCCACTCCAAACTTTGAGAAATGATAGTCTAAAGTGAGAACTTTGCTTCTATAGAAATTCCTAGTCACTGAAATGACATACCTTCAGTATTTTGCTAATTTCTCTTAGGTCAAATATTATTTCTCAAATATCTTTTAGTATATGAAACTAGAAGAGTAGAGCTTTCCAACAAGCTATCATATGCAAGAAACGGATCTCTAGAACTCAAGTTATGGCCTTCACAAGATGACCCTATATGACTTACCAAAACTAGAAATTTTGCCTCCTTTAGTAAATTTCGCTGTCTAAAAATGAAAATTTGATGCCTAGCATCGACTTGCAACCAAAAGTCGATGCCGGGCATCGACTTTGAGCTTTTTCAGCCACTTTTTCAGCACCATAGCTACCCCCTTGAACACACACATGAACAAGACCACTTTTATGTGGGAAGTCGATGCCAGGCATCGACTTTATGCTGAAACTCGATGCCAAGCATCGAGTTGCTCCACAAACCTCATGTTTTAAGAAGTTCTAGCAGTACATAATAGTCAGAGAATAAAACACGGACTCATCAACACAAATTCGATGCCAGGCATCGAGTTGCTCAGAAAACTTGATCTTTTGAACTCATCACACAGTAGACAAACATGGAGATGATGGAGAGAGTCTCATACACAGAACTTTAACTATTTCTTCACATAACTATGAAAAACTCAGAAGTTTTACAAATGCTTTCTCACTCAGAAAAGCCTGACTATACTCAGTCATACAAAATGAACTCCTTCTCACATTCTATCACTCTCTTCCACTTCTTCTCTCTCATCGCGTCAGTTGATACAAACTAACTTATATAGATTTTCTCATTCTCGTGACTCTTAAAAAACTTCTAGAACTAATGTGAACTAACTTTACAAATATAATACACTTGTGAATTTGTCCCTTCACATAGGCATGTGGTTTTCTTCTAAAGCTTTGACCTTCAAATATATGTCCAATTAGTGATTGTTTCTCCAACACTCTTTTCTAGATTTGAAGGATTATGCTTGATTTTCAATTGATCCTCACTCTTTTCTATAGTGTTTTCTATAATTTGGGGTTTTTGTTCTTGTTTGTTCTCATTGGAAAGGCTAAAAATCTCAAAATCTATTTGGACTTCTGTATGTTGCACTTGAGCTCTAGTCACTCTAGATTTTCAAGGGTGTAAAACAAGAATATGAAATCAATTTATAGGAAAAACCACTAATTTTCAAAAAATGACCTAGTCCCAAAATTTCAATGCTCTTGTCTCTCTAAGGACGTTCATTTTCCTTGAAACTTGCATAGGAGAGAGTTGTTACCTCAAAGATGCCATGTACAAAGTTTTTTGTCAAATGGTTCACCAAACAAGGTGCATCAAGAATTTAAAAATATGTTCTCTCTCCTCTTTATATTATGGATTTCTCTCTCGCACTCTAAGAGCTATTTCCAAGAAATAAAACATAAAACAATCTTATTTTACTCAAAATTTTTCTGTTTGGAGTATATTTTGACCTCGTTTTACTTTATACTCTATCTTCTTCTAAAGCTTCTCTATTTCACATGTCAACCTTCAATAGAGCTAAAACAACACTAAAGGTGAAGATTTTGATAAAGAAATGTGAAAAATGACCTAGAAATTTGAGATTGTTTAACAAATCTTTGATGTAGTCCAAAGCATTCATCCACCTTCTAATCAAGTCAAATTGGCATTCCCTTAACTGACATAGGAAAACATCATCAACATCATTGAAGGTGTTTGCATAGACTCGTAGGCCTCAAAGGAGTTACCTACCAACATCAAAATGGTTGATCGATATCACCTCATCATCAATCCAACTAACTTACCTAATGCGAGACATATAAACCAAGAGGAATATCCTAAAAATGATGA
>CM035426.1:109178693-109186193 GCA_020310875.1 Ceratopteris richardii | reverse complement strand
TATCTATCTATCTATCTATCTATCTATCTATCTATCTATCTATCTATTCTATCTATCTATCTATCTATCTATCTATCTATCTATCTATCTATCTATCTATCTATCTATCTATCTATCTATCTATCTATCTATCTATCTATCTATCTATCTATCTATCTATCTATCTATCTATCTATCTATCTATCTATCTATCTATCTATCTATCTATCTATCTATTTATCTATCTATCTATCTATCTATCTATCTGTGTATCTGTGTATCTGTGTATCTGTGTATGTGTATATCTTTCTATATGTCTATCTGTCTATCTATCTATCTGTCTATCTGTCTATCTGTCTATCTGTCTATCTGGATATCTGTCTATCTGTCTATCTGTCTATCTGTCTATCTGTCTATCTGTCTATCTGTCTATCTGTCTATCTATCTATCTATCTATCTATCTATCTATCTATCTATCTATCTATCTATCTATCTATCTATCTACTCTTGTATATGAATTAAATCCATAGTACAAACCTTCTTTAAGTGTGGCCTTGATGTACCTAAGTACTCTTTGTCCTGCAATCCAATGTTCCTTTCTAGGACAATGCATGAATTGAGATAGAACTCCAACTCCATATGATATGTCAGGCCTTGTTATGTAGCATAAATCAAGATACCCACCAAAATCTGATAAAGCTTCATATCTTTGAATTCTTCTCCTCCATATCTACTCAATCTATGATTCACCTCCATTGGAGTTGGTGCTATCCTGCAATCTTCCATTTTAAAGTTGATTAGCAAATTTTTCAGATACCTTTCTATAGTTACATATCCTCCATGTTGAGTATATGAAATCTCCATTCCCAAGAAGAATGAAAAATGTCCCAAATCACTGATTTTGAATTCTTTCTTCATCTGCTTCTTAATCATGTGTATACCTTTGTCATCTGTTCCTGTAAGTATTATGTCATCAACATAAATACAAACATAAATAAATCCATCCTCACTTGCTTTGACTAGCAAGCTACTATCTGCCTTTAATAAATGAAATCCAAGTTCCTTCAAGAACTTTACAAGCCTATAATTCCATGCCCTTGGGGCCTGCTTCAAACCATACAAAGCTCTCTTGAGCTTACACACATGATTTGGACATACTTGATCTTTAAAACCATCTGGTTGTTCCATGTAGACCATCTGAAATATAACCATTCAAAAATGCATTCTTCACATCTAGTTGAGATTATTTCCAACCTTTTCAAGTAGCAATTGCTATGAGAGTCCATATGGTTGTCATCTTTGCAACAGGACTATAAGTTTCATCATAGTCCACACCATATGTCTGTGCATATCCCTTTACAAAAATCCTGGCTTTGTACCTAGATACACTTCCATCTGCAAACCTTTTTGTTTTGTACACCCATCTACATCCAATGATCTTCTGACTATTTGGTTTAGGAACCAAATCCCATGTCTCATTTTCCATTAATGCATCATATTCTTCCTGCATAGCTTTTTCCCAATTCTTCTTCCCTTTCGCTTCATCATATGTGGATGGATCTTCATCTGCTTTTAACATATAAGCATAATCTTTAGTAGTCAAGAATGAAGTATCATAGCTATACCTTGTAGGTTGCCATTTGTGCCTAGATGACCTTCTGAGTTCTCCACTTCTTGAATTTTCTGGTTCATCATATTCTGGATCAAACATTGGCCTTTCTTCTACTTCAACTTGTCCTTCATTACTCTCTTCTTCATCACGTATTTGAACTCTTGCTTTACCTTTCTTCTGATTTAGAATATCTTCATCACCTGCATGAACATTAAGTGTACCTGCATACCACGTACCTTGCTCATCAAATGTAACATCCTTAGACACAAGGAATTGCTTTGTGGATGGACTCCACAACCTATAACCCATCTGCTTATCATCATAGCCAATGAATACATACTTCTCTGCTTTAGGTTCCAATTTATGCCTCAATTGAGATGGCACATATGCATATGCCAAACATCCAAATATTTTACAATGATCCAATGTAGGTATCTTACCCCACCAAGCTTCATATGGTGTCATACCCTACAAGGCTTTACATGGTAACCTATTGAACAAATATATGGCTATGTTTACAGCCTCAGCCCACAAATAATTAGGACAATTTTTCTCCTTCATCATTGATCTTGCAAACTCAGCAAGAGTTCTGTTTCTTCTCTCTACTACCCCATTTTGTTGAGGAGAGTACCTGCAAGTAACCTCTCTCTTTATACTTGCATTCCACAAATAATCACTGAACTCATTAGAGAAATACTCTCCCCCTCCATCCGATCTTAACCTCTTCAATTTTTGTCCTGTAATCCTTTCTGCATATGCATGATAGTGTTTGAATGTATTAAACACTTCTGAATTGTCTTTGATCACATAGATTGTGATCCACCTGGTAGCATCATCAACATATATGACATAATATCTTGAACCATTTATACTAAAGTCCTTTGAAGGACCCCACACATTTGTATGTACTGATTCAAGTCTTTCTGAATACATAAAACCATGCTTAGAATAAGATTGCTTGTGAGCCTTACCTAGTTGACATGCCTCACATCTGTATGTCATATGTTGACCTGCAACATTAGGCAATCCAAGTATTTAACCATTGTTAACCATATCTTTGATACCTCTTTCATTAAAGTGTCCAAGTCTTTTATGCCAAAGATCCAATTCTGACACCTTTTGCTCTCCATATGTGAACATAGCATGTCCAATATTACCTTGTATCTCTAATGTGAAGAGCCTTCCTTCCTTCTTTCCTGTAACAATTTGTTTATACCCTTGACTAGGGTCTTCAACATAAACTCCATCATTGGTGAACCTTACCTCATATCCTTTTTCCACAATTTGTCCTACACTAATCAAATTCTTTGGAATTGTAGGAACATACAAAACCTTACTCAAGAGAGTACTTCCATCTTTGGCTTTAACTGAACCAATTGAATTCACTTTGTGCTTTGTATTGTCACCTCTTTGAACTGTGTGATTGATTGCCTTATGATCTAGATCAGTCATCAAGGCAATGTTTCCACTCAAATGATTATTACATCCTGAGTCAATATAAAATACTCTCATGTCTTCATGTGAGGCTTCACATGTTGCATTCATAATAAGAGTTGAATCTTCTTTCTGATCTGATGCATAATTGGCTCTTTCCGGTCAGACTTTGTACTGTGTGTACATATCAGTTTCACCGAAATCTTTGATGAATTGATAGTAAAGAAGTCTAGCTACAAGGTAAGCTATCTCTCATACAAAACTTTACATTATTCTGCGAGATCTACTTCGTTGTTCTACCGAAAAACACGTTTACTGAGAAAACTGTAACTGACCGAAAAATACGTTTACTGAGAAAAACTGTAACTGTTAACTAACTTTATACCGTAACATGAAAATACTTAGATTTCTTCACATACTAAGAATGCGTGCAAACTTCCACATGAACATGTGTTTTCTATTAGAGAAGATGTGTACAAAACTAGCTTGGCCTCTTCTTGCTCAAGCTATAGAAACTCTCCTATACTGAGTAGTTTCTTCTTACCATCTCTCTCAGATGAATACCTGACATTTCAAGTTTCTGTTATTCATCTTTACATACGCAATCTCTGGCATCTTCTGGACCTATTCTTGATTTCTATATGCGCTCTATTCGCACCACACGCTTTTCTCACGCACACTCTTCTTCTAACTTTCTCTCTTTCTATCTCATTTATATACAGTTTTTGATCCGGTGTAACAAACTCTAATTCTGGAAGTTTCTACGCTGTACATTACAGTCGTGAATTTGTCCCTTCACTAAGGCTTTGATTTTCTGAATACTTTGATTCTTCTTCTCTTTATCTTTCTTTATCTTTATGTCTCTTTGTATGTCAAATTCGTGAGTGATTCTTCAACAGATCCCCCTCAATCACTAATTTGCATCTTCCTGTCTTTCATATATTTTTCTTTCTTTTATACCTGCCATTTCTTTGAATCTGCTTGTTTTTGTTCCATCCAAGCTCTTTGTCAAAATATCTGCAATCTGATCTTTTGTCGGAGTGTATACTATTTCTAGCTCCTTCTCCATCACCTTTTCCCTCAGGAAATGATACTGAATCTCTATGTGCTTTGTTCTTGCATGAAATACTGGATTTGCTGCAAGATACAACGAGCTCATATTATCTCCATGTATGATAGGTATACCTTGATCAATACCCATGCTTTTGAACAAGGTCTGCATCCATATCACTTCTTTAGCTGCTTCTACAAGTCCTTTATATCCGGCTTCTGTTGACGATAAAGCCACTGTGTGTTGTTTCTTCGAACACCAGCTCACTAGCTTATCTCCTAGGTATATCATATACCCATGTGTTGATCTTCTGTCATTTTGACTTCCTGCCCAGTCTGAGTCACTGAATGCTCTCAACTTTATCTTTGACGTAAAAGGATAATATAATCCTTCCTTTATAGTTCTTTTGATATATCTAAGAACTCTTTGTCCTGCAACCCAATGTTGATCCTTCGGACAATGCATGAACTGTGAGAGAACTCCCACTGCATAACTAAGATCCGGTCTTGTTAGTGTAGCATAAATTAGACTTCCCACTAACGACTGATACTTTCTCATATCTTTAAACTCTGCTCCATCATATTTACTGAGTTTATGATTTACTTCAAGCGGTGTTGAAGCTTCCCTGCAATTCTCCATATTAAACTTCTTCAGTAAGTTTAAAAGATACATTTCTTGTGAAACATATACACCATGATCTGTGTATGTGATTTCCATTCCAAGAAAGTATGATAACTTTCCTAGATCACTGATCTTAAACTCCTTTTCAAGCAATCTCTTTACTTCTTTCATTCCTTCATCTGAGGTACCTGTGATTATAATGTCATCTACATAAATACAAATATAGATCATACCTTCTTATGTTCTCTTGATGACTAGACTTGCATCTGCCTTCAAACTTTGGTATCCAAGTTCATTGAGATATTTCACAAGTCTATAATTCCAAGCTCTTGGAGCTTGTTTCAACCCATAAAGTGCTTTTCTTAATCTGCAAACAAAATTTGGGTATCTGGATAATTCCAAGCTCTTGGAGCTTGTTTCAACCCATAAAGTGCTTTTCTTAATCTGCAAACAAAATTTGGGTATCTGGAACTTACAAACCCTTCAGGTTGTTCCATATAGACTTCATCTGATATATATCCATTCAGAAATGCATTCATGATATCCAACTGACTTAGCTTCCATCCTTTTGATGCTGCTATAGCAATCACTGTCCTTATGGTTGACATCCTTGCCACCGGACTAAACGTCTCATCATAATCTATGCCATGCGTCTGAGCATAGCCCTTGATAACCAGTCTAGCTTTGTATCTGGCTATCCTTCCATCTGCAAGTTTCTTAACTTTGAAAACCCATTTATTTCCAATTACTTTCTTACCATTTGGTTTAGGAACAAGTTCCCATGTCTTGTTCTCCTCCAGTGCGCTGAACTCTTCTTCCATTGCTTCTTCCCAGTGCTTCTTGCCTTTAGCTTCATCATAGTTCTGAGGTTCTTCATCATCTTTGACCATATATGCATAATTCTTCTGAGTTATGTACGAAGTATCATAAGAATACCTTTCTGGTTGTCTTCTAGTCCTGCTTGACCTTCTTGGTTCACATTCTTCATAAGTGTTTGAATACACTTCTTCATCAAATATAGGAACTTCTTCATTCCTTCTTGTTAATCCACTTCTGGACGTACTTGCTTGCATATAGTCTTCATCTCTATTCACATGCACAATTGATTTTCCTTTCTCTTTTCTTCTTATCTCTTCTTCAAATTCTTCAGTTATATGACTTTGATATGCATACCAACTTTTCTGTTCATCAAATGTAACATCTCTGGAAACAATAAACTGTTTTGTTAGAGGACTCCATAACCTGTAACCCATCTGCTTTTCATCATATCCGATGAACACATATTTCTCTACTTTTGGTTCAAGCTTATGTCTCAGTTGTGATGGTACATAAGCATAAGCTACTGATCCAAACACTTTGCAATGATCAAGTGTTGGTTTCTTTCCCCACCAAGCTTCATAAGGGGTCATTCCATCTAAAGCTGTACACGGTAATCTGTTTACCAAATATGTAGCTGTATTTACAGCTTCAGCCCAAAGATAATTAGGACAATCCTTTTCTTTTAGCATAGCTCGTGCAAACTCAACTAGAGTTCGGTTCCTTCTTTCTGCTACACCATTTTGTTGTGGTGTAT
The DNA here is from genome assembly GCA_020310875.1 of Ceratopteris richardii. NCBI lineage: Eukaryota > Viridiplantae > Streptophyta > Polypodiopsida > Polypodiales > Pteridaceae > Ceratopteris > Ceratopteris richardii. The sequence goes on along the minus strand of CM035426.1, from coordinate 109,179,923 downwards.
ACCTGCAGGTTATTTCTCTCTTAATACCTGCATTCCAAAGATAATCATTGAACTCTCGGGAGAAGTATTCTACCCCTCCATCAGACCTCAGTCTCTTAAGCTTTTGACCTGTGAGTCTTTCAGCATATGCATGAAAATGCTTGAAGGTTTCAAATACTTCTGATCTTTCCTTCAAAACATATAATTTTATCCATCTTGTAGCATCATCAATGAATAAAACATAATACCTTGAGCCACTCATTGATCCTTCTTTTGTTGGACCCCATACATCTGTATGAATGAGTTCAAGTACTCCATCATGTTTGAATCCTTTCTTCTGAAAAGGTAACCTGTGGGCTTTTCCCATCTCACATGCTTCGCACTTATGAATCATATGTTGGTTCTGTACATTCGGTAATCCCAATACTGACTGATTTGAAATCATAGCTTTAATTCCTCTTTCATTAAAATGACCTAATCTCTTATGCCAGAGATCAAGTTCTGTAATCACCTTTTCATCATGTGTGAGCAACGCTTGACCAATGTTTCCTTGTACTCTTAAAGTAAAGAGTCTACCTTCTTTCTTACCAGAGACAATCTGATTGTATCCATTTTCGGGATCTTCTACAAATACTCCTTCATTTGTAAATCTTACCTGAAAACCTTTTTCAACTATTTGTCCCACACTAATCAAGTTTTTGGTATTTTTGGAACATATAAAACATTGGTTAGCAAATCTGCTCCACTCTTGCATTTCACTTTTCCAATTGAATGTACACTATGTCTCGTATTGTCACCTATTTGAACAGTATGACTGAAACTACCTTTTTCCAATTCTGACATCAGTTCTATATTTCCTGACAAATGATTAGAACATCTAGAATCAATGTAAAAATACCTTTAGATCTTCGTTATCTCATGTGCCGATTGAGTTCATCATCAATGATGTATGACTTTCATTCTTTGTGTCATTTGCGTAGTTGTTGTAGGTGGTGTTGTAGGATTGATTCTGTCCCCAACTTCTTGTTTCACTTCTACCATAGCCTTCTCTTTGATTCTGTCTACCTCTTTGAAAATTACTCTGATATCTTCCGCTTCTGCCTCTGCTATTACTGTTCTGATTTTGATTTGATCCTTGTTGATTGTGCCAACAATCATGAGCCAGATGATTACTTAATCCACAAATCCAGCAAGCCTTCTTGTTGATATTCTGACTACCTCTTCCTCTTCCAAAACCTCTTGCTCTTCCTG
>CM035426.1:109166193-109171193 GCA_020310875.1 Ceratopteris richardii | reverse complement strand
GTCTTTGTTCCATCCAAGCTCTTTGTCAAAATATCTGCAATCTGATCTTTTGTCGGAGTGTATATTATTTCTATCTCCTTCTCCATTACTTTTTCCCTCAGGAAATGATACTGAATTTCTATGTGCTTTGTTCTTGCATGAAATACTGGATTTGCTGCAAGATATAGCGAGCTCATATTATCTCCATGTATGATCGGTATACCTTGATCAATACCCATGCTTTTGAACAAGGTCTGCATCCATATCACTTCTTTAGCTGCTTCTACAAGTCCTTTATATTCTGCTTCTGTTGACGATAAAGCCACTGTGTGTTGTTTCCTTGAACACCAGCTTACTAGCTTATCTCCTAGGTATATCATATACCCATGTGTTGATCTTCTATCATCTTGACTTCTTGCCCAGTCTGAGTCACTGAATGCTCTCAGCTGTATATCTGAAGTAAAAGGATAGTATAATCCTTCTTTTACAGTTCTTTTGATATATCTAAGAACTCTCTGTCCTGCAACCCAATGTGGATCTTTCGGACAATGCATGAAATGTGAGAGAACTCCCACTGCATAACTAAGATCCGGTCGTGTTAGTGTAGCGTAAATTAAGCTTCCCACTAACGACTGATACTTCTATGTATCTTTAAACTCTGCACCACTATATTTGCTGAGTTTATGATTTGCTTCAAGCGGTGTTGAAGCTTCTATGCAATTCTCCATATTAAACTTCTTCAGTAAGCTTAGGAGATACCTTTCTTGTGTAACATATACAGCATGATCTGTGTATGTGATTTCCATTCCTAGAAAGTATGACAACTTTCCTACGTCACTGATCTGAAACTCCTTTTCGAGTAATCTCTTTACTTCTTTAATTCCTTCATCTGAGGTACCTGTGATTATAATGTCATCTACATAAATGCAAATGTAGATCATACCTTCTTCTGTTCTCTTGATGAGTAGACTTGCATCTGCTTTCGAACTTTGGTATCCAAGTTCATTGAGATATTTCACAAGCCTGTAATTCCAAGCTCTTGGAGCTTGCTTCAGTCCGTAAAGTTCTTTTCTTAATCTGCAAACAAAATTTGGGTATCTAGAATTTACAAACCCTTCCGGTTGTTCCATATAGACTTCATCTGATATATATCCATTCAGAAATGCGTTCTTTATATCTAGCTGACTTAGCTTCCATCCTTTTGATGCTGCTATAGCAATCACTGTCCTTATGGTTGACATCTTTGCCACCGGACTAAACGTCTCGTCATAATCTTTGCCATGCGTCTGAGCATAGCCCTTGATAACCAGTCTAGCTTTGTGTCTGGCTATCCTTCCATCTGCAAGCTTCTTAACTTTAAAAACCCATTTATTTCCGATTACTTTTTTACCACTTGGTTTCGGAACAAGTTCCCATATCTTGTTCTCCTCCAGTGCAATAAACTCTTCTTCCATTGCTTCTTCCCATTGCTTCTTGCCTTTAGCTTCATCATAGTTCTGAGGTTCTTCGTCATCTTTGACCATATATGCATAATTTTTATGAGTTATATACGAGGTATCATAGGAATACCTTTCTGGTTGTCTTCTATTCCTGTTTGACCTTCTTGGTTCAAACTCTTCATGTGTATCTGAATACACGTCTTCATCAAATCCCTGTTCATCTTCATTTCTCATTCCTGGTCTGATCCTGGACGTACTTGCCTGCATATAGTCTTCATCTCTATTCACCTGCACAATTGATTTCCCTTTCTCTTTTCTTCTTACTTCTTCTTCGAATTCTTCCAGTGTATGATTCTGATGTGTATACCAGCTTTTCTGTTCATCAAAGGTAACATCTCTGGAAATAGTAAACTGTTTTGTTAGAGGACTCCATAACCTGTAGCCCATTTGCTTTTCATCGTATCCGACGAACACATATTTCTCTGCTTTTGGTTCAAGCTTATGTCTGAGTTGTGATGGTACATAAGCATAAGCTACTGACCCAAACACTTTGCAATGATCAAGTGTTGGCTTCTTTCCCCACCAGGCTTCATACGGGGTCATTCCATCTAATGCCGTACATGGTAATCTATTTACCAAGTATGTAGCTGTATTTACGACTTCAGCCCAAAGATAATTTGGACAATCCTTTTCTTTTAGCATAGCTCGTGCAAACTCAACTAGAGTTCGGTTCCTTCTTTCTGCTACACCATTCTGTTGTGGTGTATACCTGCAGGTTATTTCTCTCTTAATACCTGCATTCCAAAGATAGTCATTGAACTCTCGGGAGAAATATTCTCCCCCTCCATCAGACCTGAGTCTCTTCAGCTTTTGACCTGTGAGTCTTTCAGCATATGCATGAAAATGCCTGAAAGCTCCAAACACTTCTGATTTCTCCTTTAAAATATATAATGTTATCCATCTTGTAGCATCATCAATGAAAAGAACATAATACCTCGATCCACTGATTGATCCTTCTTTTGTTGGACCCCATACATCTATATGAATGAGTTCAAGTACTCCATCATGTTTGAATCCTTTCTTCAGGAAAGGTAACCTGTGGGCTTTTCCCATCTGACATGCTTCACACTTATGAATCATATGTTGGTTCTGTACATTCGGTAATCCTAGTACTGACTGATTTGCTATCATAGCTTTAATTCCTTTTTCATTAAAATGACCTTATCTCTTGTGCCAGAGATCAAGTTCTGTAATCACCTTTTCACCATGTGTGAGCAATGCTTGGCCAATGTTCCCCTGTACTCTTAAAGTAAAGAGTCTACCTTCTTTATTACCAGAGACGATCTGATTAAATCCGTTCTCGGGATCTTCTACAAATACTCCTTCATTTGTAAATCTGGCCTGAAAACCTTTCTCGACTATCTGTCCCACGCTAATCAAATTTTTTGGTATTGTCGGAACATACAAAACATTGGTTAGCAAATCTGCTCCACTCCTACATTTCACCTTTCCAATTGAATGTACACTATGCCTCGTATTGTCACCTGTTTGAACAGTATGACTGGAACTACCTTTTTCCAGTTCTGACATTAGTTCTATATTTCCTGATAAGTGATTAGAACATCCAGAATCAATGTAAAATACCTTTAGGTCTTCGTTATCTGATGTGCTGATTGAGTTCATCATCAATGATGTATGACTTTCATTCTGAGTGTCATTTGCGTAGTTGTTGTAGGTGGTGTTGTAGGATTGATTCTGTCCCCAAGTTCTTGCTCCACCTCTACCATAGCCTCCTCTTTGAATCTGTCTTCCTCTTTGAAAGTTATTCTGATATCTTCCGCTTCTGCCTCTGCTATTATTGTTCTGATTTTGATTTGATCCTTGTTGATTGTGCCAACAATCATGAGACAAATGATTACTGAGTCCACAAATCCAGCAAGCCTTCTTGTTATTGCTTGGGTTGCCTCTTCTTCTTCCAAAGCCTCTTGCTCTTCCTCTGCCGGTGCCTTTACCTCTTGCATAATAAGCCTGAGAACTCGACTCTTCTTCGTCTTTTGACTTACCTTTGTCTGCTTTCTTCTTGTTCTTCATGTACATTGCAGAGCTTTGTCCTTTATCTGCGTCTCCTTTCAGGTCTTGCTCATATGTGAGCATCAAACCAAGAAACTGATTTAAATATGGTACAAAATGATTTAAAGAAAGTTCAGTTGAGAGTACGAAAGGTTTCCACCTTTCATCTCCTCTCAAACCTGTTAGCAGTTGCGCTATCAATCTGTGATCTTCGACATCTTCATTTATGGATCCAAGCCTATCTGCTAGATCCTTCATCTTAGTAACATAGTCACTAATGCTTTGGCTCGACTTCTTTTTGAACGTTGTGAATTCGGACCATAAGCTAGCCTTCCTAGGTTTCGTAGTATTTTGGAAATGATCTTCCAACGCACTCCATATGTCCTCCGCTTTCTCCAGGCCTCTAATGTGCGGTAGTAGATGGTCTGAAATGGTATTGTAGATGTAAGCTCTTGCCGTTGCATCTTTCTTCTGCCATAGCTTCAAGGCTTCTAATTCTTCCTTTTCTGGTTGACTATCATCTTCGAAAGTCGGCTTCTTTTCTTCTCTGATCACATACATCATTAAGTCCTTACTCATAAGTAAGGCTTCCATGCGCATTACCCACGCGGGATAATTATCTCTGTCCAATTTATCAATTTGGACATGATCTGCCATGATCTTCTTGTTTCTGTTACTTCCGATGACTTTTGAGAATCTTTCTGCTCTTCAGAATCTTTCTCATTCTGGTTCCACTTGTTGTGGTTGACCGGCTCTGATACCACTTGTTGGCGATTAACTTTCGCTATTGTCCCACTGATGGTGGTCGTCACGGCAAGGCTTGAACCTTGTCAAGTCTGCGGAAATCGCCGCGCCACCGAATAGGGATTGCCAAGCTAGAGTGATATTAGAACACCTCTATAATCAGCAGTAGCTTAGCACAATTTCTGTCGCTCAAACATATAAGACTGCACTTTGAATTCACTGGAAAATTCCACCGGAACTTCACTGGACTGTCACCAGACTGACACCATAGTTATACCGGAATCTTACTGGAATCAACTTGTGTTTTGTTTGTAATTACTTCAGGTGAGTATACAAGAAGTAAGGAAGTGATACGTGAACTTTCTTCACTGAGTGAACACTTTCTGAAGTTTAAGAAAAAACTTCTCCGGTTCAGAATGTCTCTTTTCGGTTAGACTTTGTACTATGTGTACATACCCATTTCACCGAAATCCTTGATGAACTGATAGTAAAGATGTCTAGCTATAAGATAAGCTATCTCTCATACAAAACTTTAATTTACTCTGCGAGATATACTTTGTTGTTCTACCGGAAAACTCCGTTTCTGAGAAAACTGTAACTGACCAAAAAATGCGTTTACTGAGATAACTGTATTTGACCGAGACATTCATTGACTGAGAGAGTACCGAGGAACACGTTTACTAACGAACTGTAACTGTTAACGGTTAACGAACTTTCTACCAAAACACGAAAATACTCAGAGTTCTTCGCATACAAACAGTGCGTGCA
>CM035426.1:109121193-109138693 GCA_020310875.1 Ceratopteris richardii | reverse complement strand
GTGATGAGAATGAACCTGTTTTGTTTGATGAAGCATAAAATTCAAAAAATTCGATGGATGCTATGCAATCTGAATATGATGCTATAATGAAGAATGGTACCTGGTCTTTATGTGACTTGCCTCTTGGTAAGAAGGCCATTGGCACTAGGTTCGTTTACAAGCTGAAGCGTAAGCTTGATGGAACATTTGGCAGGTATAAGGCTAGGCTTGTTGCAAAGGGTTATGCGCAGGAAAGAGGCATTGATTTTGATGAGACCTTTGCACCTACATGTCGTATGACTACTGTTCGTAGCATCTGTGCACTTGCAGCCCATCATGGTTGGAATGTATATCAGTTGGAAATTAAAACTCTATTTCTCAATGGTGACTTGCATGAAGAAGTGTATGTTTTTCAGCCCCATGGCTTTGTGTAGAAAGGGCATGAAAACCAGGTGTGCAGGTTAAGAAAGGCTTTATATGGTTTGAAACAAGCACCACGTGCTTGGTATGAAAAGATACATGCCTATCTGATTGCACATGGTTTTGAGAACAGTCCAACTGAAAGCACCTTATATGTTAAGCCTGCTAATGATGTGCTTCTGATCATTGTGGTGTATGTTGATGACATGCTGCTCATTGGTCCTCATGAGAAGCATATTGCTGATTTCAAGGCTGATTTACATGCCTCATTTGGGATGTCTGATTTGGGGCATTTGCATCATTATTTGGGTATTCAATTTATGCATGTTGATGGTGGAATGGCTTTGTGTCAAACAAAATATATTGACACATCATTGTATCATTTTGGCCTTGAAGATTATAAACCTATTGCCGCTCCTATGGAGACAGGTTTAGGATTGAGTCTTCATGATGTTGGAGATGCATTTGATGTTGTTCTCTATGAGCAAGCTATTAGATGCTTGATTTAATTATGCATTACTCGGCCAGTTATTCAGTTTGTTGTCTCATAGATGAGCAGGTTTATGCATTGCCCAGGTGTGAAGCATTGGCAGGTGGTCAAGCGCATCTTTCACTACTTGAGTGGGACCTAGCTACTTGAGTTGTTTTATCCCAAGGGGGGATCACTACCACCAGATTTGCATGCTTTTTCTGACTCTGACTAGGTTCGCTGTTATGACACGTGTGTCCACTAGTGGTTTTTGCTTCATGCTTGGTAGCTCATGCATATCTTGGTTGAGTAAGAAGCATCCTATTGTGGCAACTTCCAGTTGTGAGGTTGAGTATAGGGCATCTTTCATAGCGATTGTTGAGTGTGTGTGGCTTAGACGCCTTATGGTTGATTTGGGTGTTGGTAAGTCTTCTTCCACCACCATCTTCACTGACAGTCAGAGTGCATTGGAAGTTGCGAGGAACCCTGTGTTCCATGCTCGTGCTAAGCACATTGAGGTGCATTATCATTATGTCAGGAAGAGGCTCTCTGCTAGGGAGATCAACTTGGCATATGTGCCCACGCACGAGAACATTGTAGACCTTTTTACGAAGGCTCTGCCTAGGGAGAAGTTTGAAGCTTCCGCAAATCTTTGGGCTTACTTCCTTTTGTGGATTGATTCCACATAGCTTGGCACTTCCTTCTACATGAGTGCTAGCTCCTTGTTCACCGCATCACTCCTAGGGGGGCTTTGTTGATATATTTAGGTAGTGATGTGTGTGAACACTCTAGGACTGTCAGGGCACTTTTTTCCCTCTTTAGGAGGTTTTTTTTCCCTGGCTTGTATATATGCATATTGCCCTAACATGCTATTTTTCTTTGTACATTCTAGTGGTAATACATTTAGTATTCTGTGTTGTGCTCCAAGCTTCTTCTCCTTCCTTGTGCTATTCATGTGCTTCTACAGACGTCTAACTCCAACAGTCTACACCAACAATAAGTATATTCCACATAACAAGTTTGTAAGAAAAAAAGAGGGAAGAAAAACCCAAATTAGAATTTAGGGGAGGGATTGCTAGAATTTTAGGATTATGGCATCAAAATTTCTAATTTGTATCATTTTTAGGACATCTTATTCATTTTATATATTCATGAACATTTCTATTAGTCTAGGTTAAGGACAAAAATTAAATATTTGTCAAACCATTTGCCAAAAATCATCAAATTCTTCAAAAAATGGTGCTTGAAGTAAGCACATATTCTTGGAGTACTCAAAGAGAGCATTCCAACCATATATATAATGGTTAATTATATTCCATCATAAGAGTCTCCAAAAAGAAAACTCTGATTTGTTGATGTGATTAGACAAACAACAATCAATGATCACTGTCATACATGCTCATAGCATCAACATTTAAGAATGTGATAGTTGGAGATTATGGCTACCATAGGTGAATTTTTTCATTAGTGTACTCCCTTGTCTCACTGAAAATGAGAGAAAGTGAGTGTGATTGAGAAATTTAAGAGCTCATAAATTTGTACATGTTATTCCAAATCATATGAGATTTCATAAGCATGTTGCACAAGGTGAGACTAAAGATTTAGATGTATGTAACACGTGAAATTTTGTCCTACATAATGAGTAACAACATATGAGGCCTTACAATTTTCCATTGAGCAAGAAATCATGAAGTTTTTTTCCATTTTTTTCATTTCGGAAGGAGGATGCTAGCTAGAAAACATGTGGGATCCTTTCTCAAATGTTTAGACATTGGGATTGCTCTTTCCATGCAAGCTAGGATTTTATGACCTCTCGAGGACATCACAATTTCCCACTAACAGCATCGTGCTTTGAGGCATCGGTTTTCTCAAGACCATATGATTGCCACTCTTATAGGAACATTGAACATCAAGGCATCATTGAGCAAGCATGATTGCCAATAATTTGGGGCCATCGTTGTAGGGAAAATTATGAATTACCCTTGAACACCCTGTGGGACATTGTTTCTCAATTATTGAAAATTTTTGAGAATTTTTTTTATTTTAGTTTCATGATGTTAATCATTATGTGTGTTTTAATAGGTTTATAGCTTCATATTGCAAGAAAGTCAAGTGTTAGTTAGAAAAGTATACATGCAAAGGTGCCTAGGGTTAATGTGAGGAAGATAGAGTTCGACTTAGCACACAAGAGATATCCTTAGGATCTAGGTGTTGTTGGATCCTAAGTGTGTCTTACCTTTTTATCTATTTTTGGTGTCGGTTCAAATTAAAACACTTAAATATTGGAAAGAATAAACCCCAAACAAACCAATATGCATAAAAATCAAAACATACATGTAAATGAATAAAGATAAGGATATAAGAAGGCACATTTATGTACTTGAGGTGTCGAAGAGTCCTAGGAAGCTTGAGGACTAGGATATCATTGAATGAGAGTGTAACACATAAAAGTTTACAATCAAACTACTTCAATAAAATTGATTGAATTGGATTCACTATCTAAGGATATGTAACAATTTAAGGACGTGTAGGAACAACATGAGTGATTTTATGGCTATTATAGAGGGATAATATCACACTTATTTTTAGTTTGTATCAACCTTTGTGCATGGAGCTCCTATTTATCTAAATGAACTTAATCATTCAATCATGAAATTGGTGGGAATACAAGGAACTATAGAAATTGTTAGACTTGCCATAAAATTGGAAGAAGGATATTACATAGACAAGATGGGCAGTCTCTGTATAGTGAGTGACTATCATGAGAGGAAGAATGACCAAGGAGATATTGGTGAATGGAAATCAAACATAGATGAAGGATGCACCTTAGAAAACCATTTCCACACTTAAAGGGAAAATATTAATGGCAATGTTGTTGATACCACACGATGATGATCTAATAGATCTCCACTTGATCAATCAAGTGGATCAAGTGTTATATGCTTTCTCTCCATTCAATGGAATAGGATCCATGCTTGTAACTATATAAATTTCCACACCTAGAGGGAAGTCAATATTAACATGACTTGATACCACATGATGATGATGTAATTGGTCTCTACTTGATCGATCGAATGGATAAAGTGTTATATGCTTTAACTCTATTCAATGGAACAAGACCCATAGTACATCCTACCTATCCTCCTAGCATACATTATAAATGGGTTGTTGACTTAGTGACCATGCCTTTATGAGTTAACAACATGCGATACATTGTACTTGCAAGAGAGGATCTAACTAATCATGTTGAGGGGAGAGATTTGCATACCATATCTATGGAAAATGTGTGTAAATTCTTGTTAGAATATGTATTTTATAGGTTTGATTTTTTTGAGAAAGTTATCACAGATTTTGGGTAACTTGATGCACAAAAAGCGAGAGAATTTTTCTAGAAGCATGGAATCCAACTTGCATTAACTAGTCCATATAATCCTGAAGCAAATGGAAAAACAAAGAGAGGTCATTTACTAATATTCAAATCATTAGAAAAAGCATGTGAAGGAAAAATTAATCAATGGCTGAACCTTTTACCTTTTGTTTTGTGGGTTGATCATATGACATGCACACAAAGACTAGAATTGTACTGTCCAAAACCAATTATTGTTATTGAAACAAATGTTTTAACTTGGCTTATATCACCCTTGATTAGTAACATGTCAAGAGAGGATTTGTTCTATTTGAGAATGCAATGGTCAAGAGCAATTGCAAGAAGTGAAAGAGAAGTTGAAGGCATCACATAGCAAAAACAAAATTTACTTCAACAAAAGCAGTCGATTGCATCCAAAGAATGTTCAAAATGCCAATTAAGAAATACTACATGATAATTCATTTAATACACAATAGAAGGTGCGAAGGAAATTGTTAAAACGCTAGTTTGGTCCATATATTGTCCATAATGTTGATGAAAACAATACTTATGTTTTCAAAAAGTTAGAGAAGATTGTTTTCAAAGTACCTCTTGCAGGAAAACCAATAAATCTTTTCAAAAGGAGAGATGGACAGGACTATAAAATGCTAGAATTTTATTTTTTTTGAGAGTACAATGAATTGGAAAGAAGCACACACCTGGCCTGGTAAGGTAGAGGCACCCATCTTGGGGAACTTCATGGACACCCATCTTCTGGAACTCATGGATATGTCCAGCCAGGATTTGAACTCAGGACTTCCTCCTTGAGATTCAAAGCATCAACCACTAGGCTATGCGGGCTTGGACAAAATGCTAGAATATTGATAGATTCACTTGGAGATGAAAAAAACTAGGATGATCATGAAATTGAAAGAAGTGAGGAATGACAAACATGAGGGATAAGATTTATTTTAAAGTTTTTCTTTTGTTTAGTTTCCGTTTTTGCACCATGAAAGAACGTATGCACATAGAGTATGCATTAATGCATCGTGCATTTCATTTTGAATAAAAAGCACCTTTCCTTTCTATATAAATGGCAAATAAAATTTTGCAAATTCATGCTGTGTTGAGAGACCTCGTCATGACAAACCATAAATCTTCATTTTTTGCACCATGTGAGAAATGTATGCATCTTCCAAGTAAGCATAAAAGGGCCTCATCATATGAACATCCATGAGACATAGTGACTCTTTTGAAAACCTACATGTTCACTTACACATGAGCGATAGAAAAGATGAATGTGATTTGATATGATATGTATGTGAGATGAGTGATTGACCTCAGCATCGACAATCTATGTACCCATTTCTTCCCACCTTTATGCTCTTATTTACACTTAAATAAAATGACCTATTTCATGGTGTTGCATAGGCACAAATGTTTATTCTCCCATGCACATGATTATTGCTCATATGATGTTACTAAAGCTTTTGCAGATCGATCGATGCTTCAAGATTAATCATAGGTTTGTAGGGGGTGTGTGTCGTGAACAAAGTCCCCTTGTTATGTCGTTCAACTTTTCCATCCATTGTCTCTATCCTTCCAAGTAGTGCTTGGTTGAGAAGAGTATGGAATGCTTGTGCTTTTCTATTTTTGATGTGGGGGGAAACATATTTTTTTTTAGTTCTTTGGAACCATCATAATGGTGTGCATGGATACAAATGTCAGGATTAGAAATGGGTTGTGCTCCAGAACCTTGAGTCATGTCATTTTTTAAGTGTTTGTTCACTAGACCTCAAACTCTTGCACACTCAAATTAATGAAAGATTTCCTTTGAAGAGTTTGTTCTATTGTAGTGTTGAATAATGATGTGCAAATGTATCTAATATACAAAGGTTGTTCCTATAGTTGAGCTTCACTTACATCCATTAAAAAAACAAGAATTCTCATTTAAAAGAAATAAGTATTGTATGTTTCCACTTTGAAAGATAAGTTTCATCTCTCTGTTTCTTTGTGTGTAAACCTGTGTATAATTTGTGTGAGTTTATGTATGCAAATCGTTGGATTTCTTGGATGCATTCAAATTCGTGTAGGTGAAAGCTGGAGAACAAACATAGAGAGCTAGACAGAGTGAGAGATAGAAATATTTATTGATTGTAACATCAGCAACAATGCAAAGTTCACATTTTTATTGAAATATGATAGAGCAAAGATCCTAACAAGAGTGAATTAAATTTACTAATGGATGGGTATATAGAAAATCGAGAGAATCATAAAGAGCTTTAAAGTGAATGAATGTAAGAATGAAGAGAATCTTTTATGTGAATGAGATTGCAATTTGCGTTTATATTATAATGCTAAATTGTCTCAACAATTTTATTCATTCCACATTACCTTGGTGTATGTTTTTGAAATGTTTTCAATTCAATGTGTATCCAAATTTGTGAACAAATGTATACATTAAATTGACTCATATCAAGTTTCAAATGTGTCAATACATTTTTCTCAAGATCAATCCAAAGACTTCTAAACGAATCAATTTCAAAACTTTTGGTGCCCTATATGCCCCATTTAAGTCGTAATCCTTCCAACATAGTGATCCATTAGCTTAGCATTTCACATATTCTTAAACTCTGTGTGTGAACCCTGATCTCTCTAACAAGAAGCAAGGGCCTTTGGGGTTTGATTAGTGGGATGGTCATAAGACCTAGGCTGGGGGATAACCCAACCAATGAATAGCTCAGATCATGTAGGGAATAGAATGAGTGTGACAAAAGAGTTACTTTTATTCTTTCACAAGACCTTAGCAATAGTATGATAGGACACAATCAAGAACTACACTCAAGCATGAGAGTTTGGGAAACATTGGAGAGGCTCTACTCTACTAGTGATAAGGCAAGGAAGATTCAACGAAAAAAATCAAATGAAAAACAAGGACAAGAAACTTTCAAATGCATTGGGATCTATTGGAAGCCACATAGATGATGATGATCTAGTGGTTTATACCCTCAATGATTTGAGGAATGATGAGAATTGGAAACATACAATAGTTCGATTTATGTAAGAGAGACAACTCTAGATTTTAAGCAATTATTTTCCCTTATCCTAATTGAAGATATGAATATAAATGGAGGTTCATCAAAGCACAAAGATGCCCAAGTGTTTTATGCAGGCAACTCTAGGGGCAAAGGACCAAAGTAGGGGTAGATGAAGGTTTTGAGGAAGAAAAAGCAATCAAGAACATGACAAAGAAGGCTATTCACATAGAGGAAGAAGAAGGACAAGACGAAGAGGAGGAATACATCAACAATCAAGAAACGATTCAAGATATGTACCTTATGATGAGGTACTTTCATGGTACAAGAAGGTAGAGTATTTATAGGAACATGAAGATGATGGAGCTAGACATGAAGGAGATCAAAGTCAACCAAGTTTTGAACTAAGTGTTCATCAAAGCGCAAGTTCAGAGGATGAAGATTAGAATTCATCATCTTGGAAAGGAGTAAGTAAGAAGAAATTCTACATCAAGTCATTCAACAAAAGGGTAGGAAAAGCTTGTAGAAATAAATGAAGATGGAGTTGAAGTGGAAGATGAAGACCATGGAGAACCTCACATGTACCAAAGCATAAGCCAAGGAATAGAAGGTTCATACCTACAAAAGGTGAAGAGAGGAATTCGTTACGCCCAAGGTATCCATTAGATAGGTTCACATATGATTCATTTATGGAAGCTCATTATGCTTATATGAATAAATTTGTAGAGGATCATAAACCTACATATTTTGAAGAAGCAAACAAGTATACAGAATGAAAGGAAGCTATGAAGGAAGAGATTAAAGTTGTTGAAGAAAACAAGAATTGGATTCTTATGATCAAGAAGGAAGGCTTGAAATTGATAAGAAGCAAGTGGGTCTACAAGGTAAAGAGGAAAGTCAATGGGACTATCTCTAGGTACAAAGCAAGGCTTATTGCAAAAGGCTTTGCACAAACATATGGAGTGGATTTTGAGGAAAATTTCAGCCTTGTGGCTAAAACGAGCACCATCAAAACCTTAATAGTCATGGAAACCTTCAAAGGATTGAAATTATACCTATTGGACATCAAGAATGCATTCCTCAATGGAGACTTGGAAGAAGAAGTGTATATGGAGTAGCCACAAGGATTTGTAAGTAGTAAATTTCCTACACATGTTTTCAAGTTGAAAAATGATCATTATGGACTAAACCAAGCAAAAAGGGCTAGGAATCATAGATTGGTGGAGCATATCATCAAGTGAGAATACAAAAAAAGTGATGCACTCCACTCTTTCTTCATGAAACAAAGAGCTAAAGTAGCTACCTAAATTTGTGTGTATATAGATGATATTATTATAACATGCCATGACATAAACTAGAAGATGACACTTTATATAGGTCTATTTTTGGATCAGTCAATTATGCAACCATCACAAGACCCAATAAAGCTTATGGACTAGGGGTCATGTCACAATTCATGCATAGTTCAAAGCCTATTCACTTGTTTGCAACAAGACGGATGGTTAGGTACTTAAAGGCTACTATAAATGAAGGATTATGTTATGCATATGAAGATGATTTGTAGGTCAAGGCATACTCTCATGTTTATTGGGCTTGATCCAAAGAAGATAGAAGCATTAGTGGTTATCTCATGACGCTTGGAAGCAAAGTCATATTGCATGTCAAAGAAGTAGCCCATAGTGGCTTTATCATCTACAAAGGCTAAGTATAGAGCACTTGCACACAAGTGAAATAATGTGGCTTAAGAAGTTATTTATGCACTTGAATTTGCAGTTTGATACATATCATATCTTTTGTGATAACATGAGTAGCATACACCTTGCTTTAAACCCGATTTTCCATGCAAGAACAAAGCACATTGAAGTACACTACCACTTGATATGGGAAAAGTTATTGAAAAAGTATATTTTAGTTATTCACATAGGTACAAAAGACCAAGTTGTTGATAGTTTTATAAAAGCTTTGGAGGGCACAAAGCTCATGAAGTTCAAGCAATGCATTAGCATGAGGGACCTTCGATGAAAATGAAGATTGAAGCTTGAGAGGGAGTGTTAAAAGTCAAGCTTCAAAGTAAAATTCGTTTGCAAATTAATTTTTAAAGGTGGAAGAATGTATGAAGGCCTCAAATCATGATATTTCACTAGAAATAATCATTCAGTTACTCCCCAAATCATTCCAATCAAATCATCTAATTTAGGAGGATTACTTTTAGGAAAAATGGTTCCTAGATTATAGGAGCCTAATTGTTTGTATATATTAGGCTTGGATCATGACTTTTTGTGTGCTCCCGTGTGTTTCATTTGTGTATTATAGTTTCCTTAGAGTTTTATTCTAGCAAGCAAGAACTTAGCTTAAACAAGCCCCCTACTTGCTTCCATCCCAAGTATGTAGTGACTAATTTCTATTTCTTTGAGTTTTATTCATTAGTTCTCCTATTCTAGGAACCCATTTTCTATGAGTTTACTCGTTTGGATAGATTACATAGTCTTCTAAAGTTTTGTTGAATCTTGGGATCCATCTGTATATATTCTTTGAATTATTGTGTATGGGATGAAAGTGTGTCTTTATACATGTGTCTGAGAGTGTAGGCCAAGTCGCATGTTTTGTAGACATTGCCATTTTATGTTTGAGCATGTATTTGGGATGATATTTGTCTCATTTGAAAAGATTTTTTAGTCTTCTTTGAGTGGTTCTTTGTAGGAGCATAAAATAGTTCAAGTTCCTTCTCTATTACCTTTTCTCTTAAGAAATGATATTGAATTCATATGTTATCCATGTGTTGAACTTCTATCATCTTGACTTCCTACCCAATCTGAATCACAATATGCTCTCAAACTTTATGTCTGATGTAAAAGGATAATATAACCCTTCTTTTAAAGTTCTTGTGATATATTCAAGAACTCTTTGTCATGCAATCCAATGTGGATCCTTTGGAAAATGCATAAATCGTGAGAGATCTCCCACTACATAATTAAGATTAAGTCTTGTTAATGTAACATAAATCAAAATTCCCATAAGAGATTGATGCTTTTTTATGTCTTTATATTCTCAACCATTATGTTTCCTAAGCTTATGATTAACTTGAAGTGGAGTTGAAGCTTCTTTGGAATTCTCCATGTCAAACTTCTTCAATAGGTTCAAAATATACCTTTCTTGTGACACATATAAACCATGATCTCCATAAATGATTTCCATTCCAAGAAAGTGTGATAGCTTCCCTAGATCACTTATGTTGGATTCCTTTTCAAGGAATATGTTGACTTCTTTAATTCCTTCATTTGAGTTACCTCTAATTATAATATCATCTACATAAATACAAATGTAGATTGTACCTTCATCTATTCTTTTGATAAGTAGACTCGCATCTTCCTTTGAACTTTGATATCCAAGATCATTGAGATATTTCACAAACCTATAATTACATGGTCTTTGTGCTTGCTTTAATCCACAGAGTGCTCTTCTTAACCTGTAAACATAATTTGGATACCTAATGTCTACAAACCCTTGTGGTTGCTCCATATATACTTCATCTAATATATATATCCATTTAAAAATGCATTCCTTATGTCCAATGGACTCAAATTCCATCCTTTTGATATTGCAATAGCAATGGTTGTCCTTATGGTTGAAATTTTGGCCATAGGATTGAATGTCTCATCATAATCTATCCCATAAGTTTGAGCATAGCCTTTGACCATCAATCTTGCTTTGTATCTAGCTATTCTTCCATCTGCAAGATTATTTACTTTATAAACCCATTCATTTCCAATCACTTTCTTACCATGAGGTTTTGGAGCAAGTTCCCATGTCTTTTTCTCCTCAAGTGCATTGAAATCTTCCTTCATTGCTTCTTCCCATTGTTTCTTTCATTTTGCTTCATCATAGTTCTAAGGTTCTTCATCATCTTTGAACATATAAGCATAGTTCTTCTGAGTCATATAAGAAGTATCATAAGATTACCTTGTTTGTTTTCTCCTTATTCTACGACCTTCTAGGTTCATCCACTTCATTTGTATTTTACTAAACTTCTTCATCAAATCTAGGTGCTCTAGATGTACTTGCTTGTATGTGATCTTCATCTCCATTCACCTGAATATTTTATTTGCCTTTGTGATCTTCGTCTCCATTCACCTGAACTTTTGATTTTCCATTCTCACTTCTTCTTACCTCTTCTTCAAATACTTCAATTGTATGATTTTCTTCTGTGTACTAGCTTTTCTGTTCATCAAGTGTCACATTTCTAAAAACAAGAAATTCTTTGGTTAAAGGATTCCACAACCTATAACCCATTTGCTTTTCATCATATACAATGAATACATATTTTTGTGTCTTTGGTTCAAGATTATGTCTCAGTTGTGATGGTGCATAAGCATACGCAATTGATTCAAAACTTTATAGTGATCAAGGTTGATTTCTTACTCCATCAAGCTTCATAGGGAGTCATTCCATCAAGAGGTGTCCATGCCAATCTATTCACAAGATAAGTAGTTGTATTCACAACCTTAGCCCATAGGTAATTTCGAAAATTCTTTTCCTTTAGCATAGACCTAGCAAACTTAACCAGGGTTCTATTCCTTCTTTCTACCACCCTATCTTGTTGAGGTGTGTATATGCAAGTTATTTCTCTCTTACCAATTGCATTCCAAAGATAGTCATTGAATTCTTGGGAGAAGTATTATCCCCCTCCATTAGACCTTAGCCTTTTCAACTTTTGACATGTTACTCTTTCTGCATATGAATGGAAATGGTTCAAAGTTCCAAACACTTTTGATCTTTCCTTCAAAACATAAAGAGTTGTCCATATAATGGCATCATCAATAAAAACAACAAAATACCTAGACCCATTAATTGATCCTTCTTTTGTTAGTCCCCATACATTTGTATGGATGAGCTCTAGTATTCCATCATGCTTGAATCCTTTTTTTTTAAATGGTAATATGTGTGCCTTTCCCATTTGGCATGCTTCACATTTATAGACCATATGTTGATTCTCGACATTAAGTAGACCTTGAACAGATTGGTTTGCCACCATAGCCTTGATTGCTCTTTCATTAAAGTGTTCTAACACTACAAGGAATACGGGCGCATAGCGACGGTTAAGGCGACACAATTTCGTCGCTATAAAATTGCAAAATGTGTCACAATGAGCATGGAGCGTGCACCGTGGATTAAATGACGAGCCAAATGATGTTTTTTTCGACGTGTGGCATGACCGGGTGTGCGACACTCGCATAGAGCATCGCTAACATGACGATTTTAATCAGCATCGCATAAGCGACGCTTTTTGCATCGCATAAGCGATGCTTTTTGCATCGCATAAGCGATGCTTTTTGCATCGCATAAGCGATGCTTTTTTGTGTCGCATAAGCGACGCTAAAAAATGTCGCTTATGCGACGTCAACTCTAGTGGTTTTTTCGACGCATTAGCATTGCTTACACAACGGTCTGTTGACGGAAGAAAATTAAAATGTTGGAGGCTCTTCGATCGGCATTTTCACGCATCTGATCGAAGAGCTCTCCAACGTTCGCAATTGCGTTGCGCTTACGAGCTGAAACAAGTATATGCGGAATTGTTGTTTTGCCTAAGCTCTCTCTTATTGTCTCCCTTTGTCTCTGTTTCTCTCTTTCTACATATTTCTCTCTTTGAATTCTCTCTCTCTCTCTCTCTCTCTCTCTCTCTCTTTCTTCTTTCTCTCTTTATTGTAGGTTATTCAAGAAGCTAACCAAGAAAAAAGTATGGCTCACTATTGTAAGTACAATTTCTATTCTTTGTATATCATTTGGACTGTGTTATTTTCATTAGATAGCATACTCACACTTATTGGTATGCACTTATATACTTATACATGATAAAGATACACTTTCACACATATACACATATACACATGCACATACACACACATATATACACACAAATACATGTGCACATACACTTAGACATACACACATATACACATGCATATGCACAAACACTTCTACAACCACATAAAAGGACTTACATGCATGCATTATTGCATATATATATATAAATATATATATATAAATATATATATATATATATATATATATATATATATATATATATATATATATATATATATATATATATATATATATATACATACACACATTAACATATATCTAAATACATGTATATGCACATCCACATGCATGCACATTCACATGCATGCATATGGATGCAAATGGAAATGCATCCACATACACATGCATGTTTCATACATTTACACATGCATATACATACATTATACACATATATACACATATATATGCACATACGTAAATATAAGTTATGTATCCATCAAATATATTTAAAATTAAATGTTTGATATACTTATAGTATATAGTCATTGCACGATGAGGAGATGGTGGTGGAGTTCCATCTGATTGATCAAAATCTACAAATAATGGTATTTGATATTAATAATCTGATTATCTACATACACAAAAAATTCACATATACATATTTACACATACACACATATTCACATATACACATTCACACATACACACATATTCACATATACACAACTACACATTATTGTGGGATAAATGCATGTATTTTGTATGAATGAGTGTGTATGCATGCATGTGTGTACGTATATATGTGGATATGTATATGTGTGTTTATTATATGTATGTATATGTGTATATGTATACATATATGTATGCGTATATGTTTGCATGTATATGTTTATGTGGGTATGTGTATGTGTATGTGTGTGTATATATGTGTATGTATTTTGATTTTTTTTCTATTTGAGATTAAATTAACAAGAGATATTGTATGGTAGAAAAAAATAAGAGGCGACCTAACATACCACCTGAGACGTTGAAGTTTTTCCGTAGACAGCTACATCTTCAGGAGTCATTTCCTCAATAGAAGGTACACAAATTAATAGTTTATATTTATAATTTTTATATATTTTAGTAATTTTTTACATTTAATTTATGTATTTTTTTCTTAAATAAACAGGCTGCTGCAAAGAAGAGAGTGGAGTCGGGCCACACATCGCACCTAGGCCAAATGGGCCATAATGGTTTTGTAGCTACATTTGTAAGTATATGTGTTATTGTGAGTATATTTTTTATTTTAGTTAAAATGCAAGCAACTAATCTTTTTTATTTGTTTCAATGCAGCGAAAGGATTATGGCCGATATCCTACGGAACATGAGATCGAGTATGCTACACATTTTGGATATCGGCATTTGAGCGAGTATATGCGAGATCATTGTGATGCCTTTGTGAGTATTATTAAATTTTATATAATTATTTTATTTTTATGAATGGTTTAATTGTTTTATTTATTTATGTTTGCTATATGTAATACAGGAGTATTATGGAGAGACAGATATGGATGAGGTGGAGAGTCAGACACAGGAGGGACGATCTCGATCGTCACAAGGTGATCATGACGATGAGGATGATCAGGATGATCATGATGCTGCTAATGATGATGATGATTAGGATTCTAGTTGATTATGACATTGGATTATATGTATTTACATTGATATATATATATATATATATATATATATATATATATATATATATATATATATATATATATATATATATATATATATATATATATATTTTTTTTATTTTTTTTTTTTATTTTTCATTTCAGTTATGTTTTGAATTGTGTGTATGGTATTAAGTAATGAAGAGTTTTGTTCTATTGATTGTTATTATTGTTTATATTAAGCATGTGTTTTAATACTTTAATTATATAATTCATTCATATGTGTGTATGTAAGTGTATATGTATGTGTATGTATATGTATGTATGTGCATGTGTATGTGTGTGTATATGTATGTATGTGCATGTGCATGTGTAAGTGTATATGTCTGTGTGAGTATGTGCATGTGCATGTGTATGTGTGTGCATATGTATGTGCATGTATATGTGTAACTCTATGTGTATATGTGTGTATGTGCATGTATATGTGTATATGTAGGTATGTGCATGTGTGTGTGCAATGATCAATCAAAGGGTACTCCACCACCTCCTACCCATGCAACAACTTCACATGTGTCCTCCGATAGGAATTATGATGAATTTTACTATCAAGAACATATTATTTGTTGGTGTAACTCTTGTTATGGCACGTATCGAAGACCATGATTGGAATGTATTGAACATGAGGTAGAGTATGGTACTTTTGAGCGTGCATTATCACCTGGTCAACGTGATAATGCTTGGGTATGTAAGTTATACATATATTAATGTCATTATTTTATTTAAAAACCATATACAAAATCAAATTATTGTTGATATACAGGAATACTTGCTCGATGATGATGATGATGATAATTTTTCTCATAATGTTAATATACCTCGTACACGTCATGGACTTGCTGTTCATCAATTACAAGCAGAGGTTTGTAGAAATCCTCTACCTCCTAGTTTAGAGACTGAAACGGCTGGAGATTATCCATTGCCAGCTCGTGATCGTTCTTTAGTACAAACATATGATAGAAGAAGATATGGAGGATGGAATAGAGGACCACTTCCTTTAGATGGAGAGGTTTTCAACTTTTGGGGTAATCGCTATATGATTTCTCCATCCACTATTACTAATGCTTGTTGTGGTCTCTTTATTGTAGAGGATTTGTATGTGCCTCCGAACTCTGAAGTCACTCTTATGTCATTTTGTGGTCCTATATATGGATGGGGAGATTGGCATCGACTTTCACGTTATGTTCAAAGCATGAGTACTTATGGAATATGCTTGACCGCAGCATCCCTTACTAGTAAAAGGATTTTACATGCAGAAAATGAAAGATTATATATTGATGGAAGACCTTACACACATGGAAATATAGCAGGTTTAATAAATAGTAGTTGAGGGTTACATAATAGTTCAAGGACTAATTGCACATTTGAGGAGCGTGAAAATAGTCATGAATCACCATACATGAGTAGAGATGTATCAAGACACATAGTTGTCAATGTTATTACTACATTACATGCCGATGATGAACTATTAGTGAATTATGGATGGCGTAGACCTCCAAGAGCACCTTTTAGATAGAGAGAATAAAAATTTTCTATCCATATTTATTAACTTACATACTTAATTTTATATTTAAAGTTTACTTTTTATTCATTTATGGAATACTAATGAATTTTATTTATATGTGTAGATTCCAACGTATGATGTTGATGATATTCCTCCACACCATTCACAATTGCCAGTAAGGCCTCATTTATCAGAAGCTTCTATGAGGAGGCTATGCAAAAGTAATCCTGTGGAATATGCAAGGTTGAAAGATCTATATTCAAAAGACGATAAAGCACAAGATTTGTGTAACAATGATGAAGATGATGGCATGGCAGATTTTATTGAGGATTGGTATCAAAATGACAGTGAGAGCATTGATATTTCTAAAAATGAGAAATATCTTCGAGAGGAATGTTGAAAGAATGTATATAAAGGAAGTCGTTTGATACGAATAACTGCGAGCTTACTTATTCTCAATCTTCAAAATTGTTTTGGATGGAGTAATGTATGTGTTTCGCCACTATTAAGGTATAATTTTCAATTTTCTATCTATTTATATATATATGCATAAATATATATATATATATATATATATATATATATATATATATGCATATATAAACATACACACACACATACACATGTTATGAGAGTAAGGTCAAATTATACATACCTGTATCGAATGAAGATGTTTTGTCCATCTAGCCTTTAGAAGTGTCCACCCAACCTTTGGAATCTTCTTGACACATATGTTTCTCCTATTTTAGTCGACCTAATACCTGTGCTGCTAATTATACAAATATTAAATAGCAGTTACCAAGGAAGGTATTAAGCCACATGTAAAGTGGGAGGAGCAAATTTATCTTGAAGATTTTGAAGGATGGAAAAATAATTTTAAAGGATGGGCGAACAAAAAGTGTCCATTCAATGTAGGTTTTTATTCTTACTTTAGATAAGGTAAGAGCAGGAACTTGAATTGAATGGACACTTTTTGTCCGCCATCTTTTAAAACTATTAATACATCTTTCAAAATATTTGTGAAAAATTTGATCCTCCCATTTTGCATATGACTAAATACCTTCCTTGGTAACCGCTATTTAATATCTATAAACAGCTTAGTAAGACAGGTAATAGATTGACTATAAAATGGGAAACTACCAGACGATTCAATGGTCTAGATATGAAAATCTGCAAACCACAATTTACAAAAAACAATTAAAAACG
>CM035426.1:109086193-109116193 GCA_020310875.1 Ceratopteris richardii | reverse complement strand
GGCTGCGATCAAATTACGAAGAATATTTGACACACCACAGTTTTTATGACACCCGGAGATTCCTCCATCTCTCTTAGAGCTGCGTCTGGTCGGCTGCGATCTTCTCTGATCCACCAGAACGCAGAGACGTTGTGCTCTCGGAGAAAGCACATGTGCACACTATGTGTTTGTGTTAGAAAGAATCACTCTCTTGCGCTAATGTGAAGGGAAGAGAGAGAGACAGCAGGCCGCCCCGAAGCACTGCTCACAAATGGAAGGGCGAGAGCGTCCGAAAGATGGAGCAGGAGAAGTAGCCGATACTTGGCCAAAGTTTACCAGCAACAGCCGACTCCCACACCCTTTCTGAAGCTCCTCGTCAGCTGCGTATCTGCTCTCTGTCTTCACTCATGGCATGTGCATACGCTTCTGGAGGGCATAAACTCCTCAGTGCTGGAATTCGTCAGCCATCCTCTCTGCACCCTACCTATCTCTAGGTGCAAGTGCGTGAGTGCGTGAGCGAGAGACTGATACCAGCTCTTACTCAACCACTCCACCTCTCCTCAGAAGCACAAGGACACCAGCGCGAGTTGCGCCATCTCCCACGAACAGAGAGAGAGAGAGAGATCAACATCCGTCAAAATGCACCATCTCTGCT
Source organism: Ceratopteris richardii (assembly GCA_020310875.1). Taxonomy (NCBI): domain Eukaryota; kingdom Viridiplantae; phylum Streptophyta; class Polypodiopsida; order Polypodiales; family Pteridaceae; genus Ceratopteris; species Ceratopteris richardii. The sequence continues at coordinate 109,115,559 of CM035426.1, read as the reverse complement.
CGCTATTGCGAGAGAGAGAGAGAGATAATATCATCCTCTCTGTAAACAAAAGGATCGTTGCTGCATAAGCGATATCTGACAATTAGCTGCTGCTACATACACCATATCCGAGCGACGTGGGCTGCCCTCTTGTGTCCTCTCTCAGCTTAGCGACGTGGGCTGCTCGGCTCCTGCTCACGCCGACAGAGAAAATTGGCGTTACTTGTGGCCACGTGGAAGATCACTGGTCTGACGGACCACTAGCTCCAAGTACTAGTACAGAGCGGACGACGCTAACAGGGCCGTCGACAGAGCTAATAGGGGTGTCGTTTTCTTCTGCCCATAGTTGTGGGTCCAAGTCCCGAAGGATATATTCATCGTGAGCTAGCTTCTGGATGCGACCAACTAAATGCTGATTTTTTTCAGTATCTAGGCGATAGAGTACTATATGACGTGCGAATCTGTGCGCTTCTTTTCCTGGAATGATAAGGACCCGTGACTTCTCTGAACTGCACTAAGAGGGAACTCGGACTTTCTTGCGTAAGGTGGATCGTCTTTTGGCCTCATACTTTATCAAATTGAATAGGCCTCGAAGCTTCACATGATGAGTTCCCTTTTCGGCTCATTAATGTATTATGTGCTTAATGATATTCTATAGTTAGTCCTTACATGATATCAACGTAAGGATTTGAAATTGATTCATTAAGTCTACAAGGGACATGTGAACATGCTCCCTCCATGCCACATGAAGTAAACGAAAACGTGAAGTGATATTCGAAGGACATGACATACTACGTTATGGCATAAGCATAAGGAAGTTTGCACTCAGGTATTGTAATCACCAAGGTTTCAACCCTCTCTATGCCTCCCCATTTGACTCATCTTACTTTGAGATCAGGCAAAGGATACTTTGTATGTTCCAAAGGGTTTTTAGTCATCATTTGGCACTAAGTGCCCACTTTTGTACTATCAAACCATCTAATGAGAAGAAGTGTTGTGTGTGTGCAATTGTGGGTTGGAGGCTAGTCTAAGCCCACCCATAAAGTGACTCGGTTGTTGTGCCTACTACAACTATCTTTGGTGTGCAACGGGCTACTCTAAGCCCTCCTAACCCCCCTCCCTAAGGTGTCTTGTGCAAGAATAGGGCTAATCTAAGCCCACCCACAAGCTGTCTCCAAGTGTCTAAGCCTACTCTCAGGCTCCATTGGTGTACAACGGGCTAATCTAAGCCCTCTCCTCTTGCGTCGACTCATCTTAGTGTTTTGCAAGAGCAGGGCTACTCTAAGCCCCCCCCCCTCCCCCAAGAATTGTTAAGTGTGGAGTCCATCCTTGCAATTATTTGTAGCAGCGTTTTTGGCGAAGATTTTGGTAGTGTTTCTAAACACTCGTCAGTCGAAGCTTTGTGATGACCAAAAGGGAAGGTAGCTCATCATCTATGGCTAACTTCTTACCATCTTTCACCCCTATTTTTATGCCTAAGGATGAACGCCTCAATGGCCAAAATTACAATTTATGCAAAGATGTCATGCGCGCCTATCTCTACACGAATCTTCTTCATGAAGTAGTAGATGGCTCAGACCCCGAACCTAATAAGGATACCAACTTAGACAATTGGTATGTGTGGAATGTCAAGGACAAAAGAGCTTTAGGTCAGCTGTTACTTGCCTGCGATGAACTAACGAAAGGACATATCACGGCCTGCAAGACGTCCAAGGATGCTTGGGATACATTAGCTGCTTTGTATGAAGACAAAACCCCTTCGAAGATATATGCATTAGAGGTCGAGTTTCATAATTTGACCATTAGGCCACATGACACAATTACCAAGGTCATAGCCCAATTTGAAGACTATCAGCGTAAATTAGCACTATGTGGTAGGCAGATCTCTAGTGAAGACATGGCCATTCAGCTTCTTAACAAGTTACATAAGTCATATGAGATATTTGTCACAACTTTGTATAATCGCGGCCAAGTCCTATCTTGGGAAGAGGTTCGTCGACTCTTGCTCCTTCACGACTCGCGAGCCAAATCGACTTCCTCACAAGAGTCAGCCATGAAAGCCAAAAGCCCATTCACTAAAGGCAAAAACACAAGTTATCTGGCTAGCAATGGATCCAAGCAAGGATCACATAATTCATCGAAGAAATTCACTTGCAACTTTTATAGCAAGCCTGGCCACATTGAAAAATATTGCTTCAAGAAAAAGAACTAGGACAAGTCTAAGTCTAACCCCAAGAATGAACATCGTTCTCACTGCACAAGTGAAGACCTATTTTTCACAAGCAAACACAAAGCACTTGTGGCAATCACTCCCAAGAAAGAATGGATTTTTGATAGTGGTGCTTCATCCCACATGTGCCATGACAAAGATGATTTCCATGAGTTAGAAGAGCATCAAGGACAAGTTTACCTTGGGGACAACAAGTGCATTGAAATCCAAGGAAGAGGAAAAGTTCAAGTCATCAACTCTGAAGGCGAGACCAAGTCATTAAAAGATGTTCTGTATGTACCAAGCCTCTGTAAGAATCTTCTTTCAGTCAAAGCCATCACAAAGCGCAACATGACAGTTCAGTTCGATCACAACCAAGTTCAAGTCATTGATCGCGAATCTAATGAAGTGATAGCTAAAGGATATGAAGAAAAGGGTCTCTACAAGCTTTCAAGTTTTATGGCCAAAGATTCAAGTGTCAACCTATGGCATTGTAGATTTGGACATACCTCTTGCTTAGCTAAGATCTCTTCCAATCATCTTGTCAAAGGTCTACCCAGGATCGCACAAGTGGAATTGAATTGCAAAGCATGTGATAAGCAAACAACTTTCTCTTTGCCTAAAGAAGCATCCATTTCTACAAATACACCCTTAGCATTAGTCCATATTGACATTTGTGGACCAATGAGTACACCTTCTCTAAGTGGGTCACTTTACTTCTTCTTGATTGTAGATGACTTCAGTAGATACACATGGGTTTATTCACTCAAGCATAAAGAAGATGCCGTTTCCAAGTTTAAGGAGTGGACACAAACAATTGAAGAAGACTTTCCAAGTTCTTTGAAGATCATCCGATCTGATGGAGATAGTAGCTTTGTCAACCAAAACCTCTCCAAGTACTTGAAGCAACATGGAATCAAGTATCAAGCCAAGCAAGATACTCAACCAGGTATTGCATTACAAAAGAGTCGAAGTGTGATCCAAATGGCCAAAGTTATGCTTAGACAAAAGCAACTTCCACTAAAGTTTTGGGGTGAAGCAGTGCAGACAGCAGTACACATACAGAACAGAGGATTTTCAAATGTTTTGAAGAACAAAACACCATTTGAGGCTTACTGTCAAAAGAAGCCAAGTGTAATCTATTTCCGCATCTTTGGTAGTGATGCCTACATCCAAGGCCATGATGATGATCGACCTAAGCAGTACATTTTCATTGGGTACAGTGAGCGACAAAAGGCATACAAACTCTACGACCCAAAGAGTCACTCAGTTACAGTAACCAAAGACTGCACCTTTGATGAATACTCTAAGTATTCATCCCTTTTGGATCCTCCCATTTCAGATTCACAGGGGGATCATTCCAATTTTGAACAGTCACACTATGTGGAGCACGCTCTCTTTGTATATGACTTTCCCGATCATGGTACAGTTTTGGAGCATGAGGAATCAGAGATATCATCTCAATTATACCTCAAATGGATATACCTATCATCTCATCGAAGGTTTATATTTTACCTCAGCTTCAGTTGGGCATTGCTCCAGGATCAGTGACTTGTCATTTTCCATTCCTATCCTCGAGAGTCCACATACCTCGTCTACAGCAGCATTCTGAGCATGTAATTTTTCATTCATGGAGTCCAACATCTTTTCAGTTACCACATGATACTCCGACATCTATTTGGATTCATCCCTCAGTTGGATCATCTTTTGAGTCAGCTTCTCGTTTCAGAGGGGGTTACCATGGTTCTATCGATACACCGCAGGACTTTGTACACTCCATGGAGGCTTACAACATACAGATGTACTACCATGTGACTATGATTTTATGCTTCATGCTTTATGTTTCACTCTTGCAGGACCTACTTCTTGGTGATACACATAGCGTGGTGGACATTGTCAAAGCTTTGAAGGTTCCTATGTACCACATGGAGTCATCCTATCTCTCGCACATGGAGGTGATCTCGTCCAGTGAGATCTTCTTCCGTTCCTGTACCTCGTTGGTAGCGTACCTCTGGAGCATCCGCTTGATCCATCTAGTGGACATATTATGGAGTACCTCGCGATCCCGCATGGTCGATACCACTTGGTGGCTATGGATTCCCAGACGTCGACTTCCTAGTGCTCGTGTTGCTGCTGCTGATACATTCTTCGTGGACCTTTCTCACATACCCTAGCAGCCTCCATACACTACAAAATGGAGTTGCAGAGGGGGTGTTGAGAATATGAGAGTGCATCTCCCCTTTGTATCTTGGAGTCACTCTATTTCCATTACATTTCCTTGTATTTCCTTTGTATTTGGGTACCTTGCCATTTGCTTCTACCAGTTGTATTCATTCTCCTTTCATGAGAATTATCCCACATGAGATGTATTTTGGAGAGCCCCTCACAAATCTATATAAGGAGGGCCTCTCCCCCATTTGTATTTGGTTAGAAGCTTGAGGAGCTTACTCCATGCTCTTGGCAAGCTCATTTCTAATCCACATGAGTTTACCCATTTCATGGTCTACTCATTTTGTGTCTCACACATTCTTTGTTTTGTGAGAGTACTTTACTTTTCATTTTGTTTCCGCATGCGTACTCTCTACACCATCAACTTATATAGTTTCACTATTAAATTCTTACCACCAATCTTATGATAAGAGCAAGGGTTAAGACAATTATAAAAATTAACATCACCAATAGAGCAAGGATAAGAGCATTATAAAAATTAAATCTTATGATAAGAGCAAGGATTAAGAGAATTATAAAAATTAAGAGAACCCTTTTGATAACCCCACATAAAAAAACGGCCTATAAGCCAATTATCAATCAAGCTTACCACTAAAACATATGCAAAAGAAGGATTTATAACAACTTAGCCACCACTAATAGAAAAAGGAAGATACAGTGATTTGTTTTTATAAAATAGGAGCTATAGCGAGATGATAATCCCAACATGAGGTACGAGTCATTCTCCCTCCCCACAAATCTCCATCTCCACATTTTGATATCCAAGATCTTAGCACCATGGACATTTTGTGACTTCCCTTGCTACCTCCCATCAACTTATATAGTTTCACTGTTACATTCTTACCACCAATCTTATGATAAGAGCAAGGATTAAGAAAATTATAAAAATTAACATCACCAATAGTATGGATATATCACTTCCCACAATCACCATGAACATTTTACAAGTAGACACCATTTCATCCACCTCACCCATATGTTCAAGACCATTGTCCCAAATACAAGTGACAACATAGGCATATGTTGAGACATCCAAGAAAACTACAAATCTTAAAAGGAGGTATGCAAAATTTCATAATCTTAATATGTTTATAGGGATTCACCATGACATATGATAAATGGTGCACACAATGTCTTTCACCCATGATACTCTACTCAGCATGAGTGCTCAAAGAGAAGAAAATGAGCAACAAATTGCAACTCTAAAACAAGGAATCATAAGCCTAAAAATAACATACACATTGTTGATTCAAGATAGAAAGTTGTTAAGACAAGACAATTTGTAACAACAAGAGAATTTTGAGAAGCTTCAAAAGAACTTCAAAAGTTCAATAAACAACATGTTAGGATAAAATGAAGAATGGAAATGATGAAGAAGTCTAGGAAGGGACTAATGGAAGCCAATGCAAAACTTAGAAATGATAATGCAAGCTTATTAACATGCTTGATAAGTGATGAACTAGTCTAGATAAGAATTATAGTCACTAGAATAACCAAACTATGAAGAGTTGGCAAAGGCATGAGCAAGGCTATAAAAGAAAAACCATGCCAAAGAAACTCTAATCACTTCCCTTCATGTTCATCTTGAGTATCAATATCAACCCACCTAAATAGAGCAACTAATGCAAACATCACTAGATAAATGAAAGTACATATCAAAGTTTCAAAGAAATCGAGAGGCATATGTATGAAGAATATGTACCATCCTCACTCTAGAGGCCAACGGAGAGTTATGGTTGCTAGAACATCTCATAGAAGAAGCAAAAACAATTGTGGGTGAAAGCTATATTTGAGCATTAACCATGAGCACTCAAGGTCAAGAATAGAGATATCAATCAATAAAAGATTTGTCTGCTAAGTTTGAAAAAGTCTATAATCAATTGAGAATTAATTAACATGGTATGTGTTCTACAAATTAATTGGATTAACCACCCATACCCACCTCCATATGCAACAATTAAGAGAAGCTTACAAAGTGAGTAAAAATTCTTAAATATGGATGAGTGCATACAAATCAGACCAAAGATAGTGCAAGATTATAGAAGATACTCTCATAGCATGCAGTGTCAATGACATATTAGATTTTGGGAGGAGAACCTCAAAGTCATATTTGTTCGAGCTTTCAAGTATATGCAATATAATCAAGTTTATTTCCCACTAGGAAGAAGAAGGACACGAGTGCAACCATGTGTTTGTGGATGACCTGTGCTCATGCCAAGTTTAGTATCCAATAGGTAGATTAGACCTCCTATCCTCAATCTCTTAGCTTTATTGGCTTGGCATTTTGTGCATTTAAACACATGTTCTAGGACTTCCTTATGGATTCCAGACCAATAAAACTTCCTCTTAACAATATCATAACTCTTGTTAATCCCTAGGTATTCGACACTAGGTGTGTCATGACACTCATGCAATATATGTTGTCTCATCTCAAAGTGTTTAGGGACACACACTTTACCTTTTTACAACAAATATCCATCATGGATACTATAGTTCTTCCACCGAATGCCTCTTGAGTACCTATGGATATTGCATCCTCATTGTCTCAAGCCCCCCTTTCTCTATGGTATTCCAAATCTTTCTATATGTACAATCAAGCCTACGTTTCCTTCCGATGGACTTAAATAGCTCACTAGTGACCTTAGTAAAACTTGGTCCATTAAGCATATGCATGTGGATAAGAGAATCAGCCACAACATTAAATTTTTCCTTCCTATACCTAAGCTCATAATCAAACTCTTGAAGGAACTGCCCATCTGACCTTATGACCTTTAAGGTATGTTTGATTAAAGATCCACTTAATGCTCTCTTGATCAAACACTATCAAAATATTGGCACCATATAATTAATGATGTCACTTCCTCAAAGCATGGACAATCACATATAGCTCCTTCTCATAGACAGAATAATGTTTCTAAGTTGGTTCTATTTTTTTTATTCTCAAATGCTACTAGTCAATCATTGTGAACTAAAACCACTCTTGTAGCAAGATCACTCACATGTGTTTCAACCAAAAATGGTCGACTAGGATCTGCTATCTACAAAAGTGGAGATGTAGCAATTGCTATTCTTAACTTCTCCATACTTTTCTTCTGTTCCTGTCCCCAATAAAAGGATTTCCTTTTCCTTTTAAGTTATTATATCATGGGAACATCATTCTTGGCATAATTCTTTATGCATCTTCAATAGAATCCGGATAAACCTAGGATGTATCCATTCCATAATAGCCCGTAGTTTTTCAGGATCCATCTCGATTCCATTTTTGGAGATGATATGTCCAAGATATCTAAACTTTGGTTTGAAAATTTCATTTGGAAAAGAGTGAATTTTCCTTTAACACTTGGAAGACTTTCTATAGTGTTCCATGGGTTCTTCTTTTGACTTAGTGTAGAACAGAATACCATCAAGAAATTCTACCACAAACTTTTTAAATAGTAACATAATACATTATTCATGAATATCATGAATATGGCAAGAGCATTGGTGAGACCAAATGGCATCATCAAGAACTCATAGTGGCCATATCTATTCCTAAAGGAAATCTTAGATACATCTTCTTCCTTTATCCTAATCTAATGATACCTTGATCTTAAATCAAGCTTAATGAATAATTAAGCTTGATGTAAATGATCAAATAGATTATCCAACCTGGGCATTGGAAATTTATTTTTGATAGTTAACTTATTTGACGCTCTATAATTGATGCATAGTCTCATAGATCTATCTTTCTTTTTAAATCGAAGCATTGGTGATGCCTGTTAAAAACAAAGAAGTAAGGTGTATATATTTTTGCAAAAAGGATTTCCTTCAAATAGAAGGAAAATACAAAAATGAAAAATGGAAGCATTTACTTCAGCCTCAACAAGGTCTCAAAGGATGCAACTCAAGAATGAGCTCAACAACATGAGGAAAAGCTCAAACCAAAGCATTAGTGAGTATACATTGAGGATCAAGGAGCTTCGAGATCAGCTAGCATCAGTTGGATGCAAGATAGAAGAGAAATACATCGTCCAAACAGCCCTCAATGGCTTGAGGAGTGAAGAAAAGTGGAAGCATCTCATCACAAACATTCTTTATAGAGACCCTCTACCAACATTCGACGAGATTATACCAAATCTTGTGGCTAAAGAGGTTGCTCAAGAAGGAGAAGGCAACAAAGGTAAGGACAACCATAGTCAAATGTTATATGCACGACGAGGTAGAGGAAGGAACTCAAGAGGAGGCTCGAGAGGAAGAGGAAGAAGCTACAACACAAATTCCAGCCAACACAACTCGGAGGACAACAAGGACAACGCAAATGACAACACACATGGAAGAGGTCGAGGAAGAAATAGAGAAAGAGGTCGAGGTTCATACAATCCTCATAAAGGTATAACATGTTATCATTGTGGTAAACTATGACATTATCAAAATGATTGTTGGCAAAAGAATGGAAGGCTGAATGGAGGCAACCAAACGAGCCAAAATAACTATGTGAGTACATCAAGTGAAGGAGACAAGCAAACCATGATTACCATGAAGCATGAGTACAACAACCTAAGAAGTGATGATAAAAAATGGTTCATAGATTCAGGTTGCAGCAACCATATGACATGCCAAGGAGATTTATTCACAAAGCTACAAGCTCCAAGTTGGAAAAGGATGTGTGGAGACCGGTGATGAAACCCAACATGCAATTGAGCATGTTGGAGATATCAAGCTTGGAGATAAGAAGGTATTGGTTGATGTTCTTCATGTTCCTACTATTGCAAAGAATTTGATTTCAGTAGGACAAATGGCAGAGAAAGGATATCATGTTATCTTCAATGAAAAAGGTTGCTTTATAAAGAATCCAAAAGAAGGATTCAAGATCATTGCTCAAGGAAGAAAAAAAGGTAGGATGTTCACTTTGGACATTCAACGACCACATGGAAAGGTGATGTATATTCAGTTTGGAAACAAGAGGATTGCTGAAATCAATTTGTGGCACAAAAGGTTTGGACATATCAACATTCCCAAGCTCAAGGACATGAGCAACCATGAAGTGGTAAGAGGTCTTCCAAGGTTCAATGATGTTGGAATACATGAATTTTGTGAAGCATGCCAACTAGGAAAGCAAACTCAACAACCATTCAAGAAGAGCAACTATGTGGCAAGGAATGTCCTCGACTTGATACACACAGATGTATGGGGACCATCACAACAACGATCAGTGGCTGGTAATAGATATTTTGTCACTTTTATTGATGATCATTTAAGAAAAGTATGGATGTTCTGCATAAAACGAAAATCAGATGTGTTCTCCATGTTCAAGAGATTTAAAGCACATGTAGAAAAGGAAACAGAATGCTACATAAAGACTTTGAGGTCCGATGGAGGAGGAGAATATTTCTCCAATTTTCAGATTTTCTTCATCAAAATGGCATCAAGCGATAATTTACATGTAGGTACACACCTCAACAAAATGGAATAGCTGAAAGGAAAAATAGACATATCACACACGTTGCAAGATGCATGCTCAACAAGATGAAGGTTCCACTAATCTATTGGGATGAAGCAACTAGTAAGGTTGTTTATTTGATGAACAAGTGCACAACGGCTGGAGTGCATAATCTAACTCCCAAGGAGGTTTATTCCGGTAAGAAACCTGACCTTAAACATCTCAAAGTTTTTGGATGTGTGTGTTATGTTCACATCCTTCAAGAACTAAGGACAAAGATGGAGGCAAAGTCAAAAAAAAGTATTTTCATTGGATATTCATCGGAGCAAAAGGGATATAGGTGCTAAAATCCGGTGACAAAGGAGCTATGAGTCTCACGAGATATGGTATTTGATGAGCTAAGACCATGGTAAGGGAAAGAGAAGATTCTTGAAGAAGATTGCGATGATGATGGAGGTGTTGTCCAATAAGAATTTCATCAAACAAGCACCCAAATGTTAGGTCCAGAAGCTTCTACATCACTTGGAGAATGGAAGGGGAGACTAAGGAGTCATTCCTCATCACCAACATCAGGTTATGAAAGATTTGAAGCTAAAAGTGCTGCCCAAAAAAGTGATTCAAATGCAAGTGAAGAAGAGTATGAAGAGGTGATTACAGCAAAGGTAAAGTTGAACCAGTTGAAGAAGCAATATTCAAAAGGAAATGAAAGGAGGTCTTCGAGAGCAAGGTATCCAATTCAAAGGCTGAGCTATGATAGTTTTATTGCAAAGCATTTTGCATATATGACACAGGTGGTCAAAGACAAAGAACCTGACGCATATGAAGAAGCATGTACACAAAAAGAATGGCAAGAAGCTATGCAAGAAGAGATAAAAGCTCTCAAAGACAATCACACATGGGAGCTAGTTCCAAAGGCTGAAGGTATGAATATTGTTCCAAATAAATGGGTGTTTAAAATAAAGAGAAATGATGATGGTTTTCTAGCTATGCATAAAGCTAGACTAGTAGCAAAAGGATTCAAGCAAACTCACGGCATCGACTATGAAGAGAATTTCAGCCCGGTTGCAAAGATGGGAACAATTAGAACCTTGATTGCAGTGAGTGCAACAAGCAGATGGCCATTGTACCAACTTGACATAAAAAATGCTTTTCTCAATGGTGAACTTCAAGAAGAGGTATACATGAGTCAACTAATTGGATTTGAAGATAGAAAGCATCCAAATTTTGTTTGTAGATTGAAGAAAACTTTGTATGGGCTGAAGCAAGCACCACGTGCTTGGAATCAAAGATTGGTTGGGTACCTCACAAGGTGTGGCTATAGTCCAAGTAATGCAGATTCCTCTCTCTACATAAAGAAAGAAGAAGGCAAGCAGGTATATATTTGCATATACATTGATGATCTCATCATAACAGGAAGTAATGTTGCAGGAATACAAGAGATAAAAAGAAAACTCAATAAGGAGTTTAAAATTTCAGATCTTGGTGAGCGGAAATAATTTTTAGGCATTGAGATAGTCTATGGCAAAGATGGCATTTATTTGATGCAAAGAAAGTACCTGTTGGATGTTCTTTTCATATTTGGAATGAGTGAATGCAAACCACTCACTCAACCTATGGACACAAATGTGAAGCTATGCTCAAATGATGGAGAGAAGTTACATGGTGTAACTACATACAGGAGTATTATAGGTTCATTGATCTATGCTACAATCACAAGACCAGATTTGTGTTATATTGTTGGAGTTCTTTCTCAATTTATGCAAGCTTCAACAAGTGAACATTTAAATTCAGCCAAACGAGTACTAAGATATGTGAAGCACACAGTCAATCATGCCTTGTTTTATAGATATGATGAAGAATTACAGGTAAAGGACTTCAATGATGCTGATTGGGCTAGTTCAAAGCAAGACAGAAGATCCACTTCAGGTTATGTGTTCATGATAGGTAGCAAACCTATCACATGGAGCTCGAAGAAGCAACCTATTGTTGCACTATCATCTACAGAAGTTGAATATAGAGGATTAGCCTTTGCAACTTGTGAAGCTATGTGGATTAAGAAGCTCTTGGCTGATCTTGATGTGCATTTAGAGACCATTCCAATTTATGGTGACAACATTTCAAGCATTCACTTGACAAAAAAATCCAATGTTTCATGCACGAAGTAAGCACATAGAAGCGCATTATCATTATGTTCGAGAAAAAGTTTTGAGCAAGGATGTGGATATAAAGTTCATTGGAACTGATGACTAGGTGCAGACATGTTTACAAAGTCCTTAGATGCTTCTAAGCTAAAGAGGTTCAAGGATGAAATTAGCTTGCAGGATATGGTTGAAGGTGCAAGCTCACATGTGAGCTTGAGGACGAGTGTTAAAAATAAAGAAGTAAGGTCGTATAAATTTTTGCAAAAAGGATTTTCTTCAAGTAGAAGGAAAATACAAAAATGAAAAATGGAAGCATTTACTTCAGCAAGTAGTGGAGGCCAAAAGAGAATCAATCAAAAGAGAATCAAATCCAAAAATTGAACTGTAAGAGGAGTGGTTGTCCAAAGTAGTGGAGAAGTTATGGACAAGACCTCTCAAACTCATCATGAGAGCTCATGGTCATTTGACTACAAAAGAAGCAAGGGAGGACACTCAAGAATAGAGGAAGAGGGCGTGGAAGTCCCCTTGTAGCTAGTTCATTTGGTTTGAGTCATTTTGTTCTCTTCACTCTCATAGATTATGTCCAACCGCATACCCATTTCTAGGTAGTCTACTTGTGAGAGTCATATCTCTCAATATATCTATCCATTTTTATAGTTTAAACATTCTTTGGAAAGCTTATCTTGAATACTTCCTCTTTCTAGAACAGTTCTATCAAATTCTTTATCTCTGTGAGTTATTCAGTTTTTTGTGAAGTCTAGTTTTCAGCTTAACTGAGTGGACAGGTAGCCTGTTTTGAGGCAAAGAGTTGCCAACCCAAAACTACTCCAAATTGAGTGTTTGATAGCTCATTGGAAATCTATAAGTGTCTAGTTTGAGTGACAAAAGTTTCAAGTTTTCAATTTGTACCAATTTTCATTTGAAGGTTAAGCTATTGGCAAAAGTCTTGATCCTGAGAAGGTTTTCTACACTTTCCGCTACGAATAGGAGAGGAATTCTCCAACAATGCCCATGGGGAATTGCTAGTTCTAATAAATCCTTTCTCAAATTAGTCTTGAATTTGAGTCTCCACTTCTTGATGTTGAGATATACTAAGCCTATATGGAGGTTTACAAATAGGTTTTGTGTCATCTACTAAGTCAATGGAATGGTCAATGTCTCCTCTAGAAGGTGGTAACCCTTTGGGCAAATCAATTGGAAATAAATCTTTATATTCAATCATTAAATGTTTAAAATCATTACCTACACATTCTTGCAAAAAGGAACAATAAAACGTCATGTCAAAACTTATATTATTATCATAAAAACATACATCTGAAATATCATAAGCATGCAAATATTCATGTGCATCTATACTATATAAAGCATAAACATCATATACACCATGTAAATCAAATATATTCTCTAGTTGAATGCATGATATGAGAGGTGTATAGGTAATATCCCTCTCATCCTTAATACAAAATGTACTTCCATTCTTAGAAAATTCAATAGTATTGTTATGGTATCTTCTTTTAAGTGTGTCTCCTAATCCCCAAAGCCATTCTCTTCCCAATAATATATATGTTTGGTCCATGTTCATGATTTATAAGTCTAAATTATCCATAAATCCTTGTATCTCAACTTCCATAGTAGATACAATAGTATCCCATATCCTCTTATTCTCGCCTTGCAAGATACAATGTATGTATGTACAGTGGGTTTTTGGGGAATCTTTCATTTCTTGATCGGAGTGTATTTTATGAAAATATGTGTGGCAAAGTCATCTATCATGACTCTTCCCATACTCCCATGTACACTTCCATGAATCATAACCAAATCATGTGGTCCAGATTGTGATGACTACAATGACTAAGTCAAGAAACATGTGTGTTCTATGTCCTCATGCATCACCTCCACTTCCTTGTAGGTAGCACTACCATAAATTGTAAGTGTTTGCATGAGGTGCATCACCTTTTACCTTTATCAAAGGCCATATTATTCCCTAATCTTGGCTTCTTATCTTCCCCCTTGCATACTAGGCAATTCCTCTATGAGTGGTTAGGAGATAGACACCTAAGATACAAGTTTTCCTTTTTGGCTCACTCAAATTGATATTTACTTAGGCCCTTCAAATTTTTTTTTTTTCACTATGAATTTTCTTTTGCCTTGGACTACCATATTCTTAAATTTGATCATCTAAGTAGCTAAAAGGTCGGTCTGTATCCATAAGTGTGTGACTATGATTCTCATAACGTTGGGCATACTTGATAGCTTCTTCCAAGGTCTTAGGAGTATTTCTTCTAACCTCAATCTTTATGGCTTTATCAAGCCTGCTAACAAAGCCTATAATCTTCTAGAATTCATCCAATCCCCGTTGAATATGGGGATGCAGGTGTGGGCTAGAGTGGAAAGTTCAGAAATCAATCTTGCAAATGGGCAAGTTTGGAGCTCTCAAAGTCCCATGAAATAGTTTATACATAAAACTTTTTTGATAGATTCTCCAAATGTTTCCTCCAATGTATATGTATGCAAAGAATCTCTACAATTCTTGTAGAATAAGTCCTCTAAATCTCATTCGAAAAAGGGAAAAATTAAAACCTTTAATACCTTTGTTGTTGCCTCCTTTTCCTTCCTCAAATCTTTGATATCAAATGTGCATGCAGAAAATTAATCCCAAATAGCATGTTTTGGGTGCTCTCCTCAAACTATAAAAGGTGCTTGCGCTTCATTGTTGTTGGAGATTCACTCACTAATTAGGCATAACGACATAAAGACAAAGAGAAGTAGAAACAAAGTATTCAGAAAATCAAGCCTTAGTGAAGGGGCAAATTCACGTCTATAATATACAGCGTAGAAACTTCCAAAATTCGAGTTTGTTGAAACCCGAATCAAAAATTGTATATAAGAGAGCTGAGATAGATAGATAGTGAGTGCACGTATAGCAGATATAGAGATATAGAAGACGCCAGAGATTGCGTATGTAGAGATGAATAACAAAACCTGAAATGTCGGGTATTCATCTAAGAGAGATGGTAAGGAGAAACTACTCAGTATAGGAGAGTTCTCATGACTATGAGCGAAGTGAGGCCGAGTCATTTTTGTACACATCTTCTCTAATAGAAAAAACATGTTCATGTGGAAGAATTTGAGTGCATTCTTCGTATGTGAAGAAATCTGAGAGATTTCATGTTACTGTGAAAAGTTAGTTAACAGTTACAGTTTTCTCAGTAAACGTTTTCCGGTACTTCTGTAAGATAGATCTTGCAACATAGTGTAAAGTTTTTCATGAGAGATAGCTCATCTTGAAGTCAGTAGTCTCAACTATAAGTTGATCAAAGATTTTGGTGAAATGGACATGTACACACAGTACTAAATCTGACCGTAAAGAACTGATGAAGTTTTCCTTTAAACTTCAGATAGAGTTCATTCAGTAAAGGAAGTTCAGATATCACTTCCTTACTTCATGTATACACATTTGAAGTGACTACAAACAAAATTGCAGTTAATTCCGGTAGTATTCCAGTACAATTACGGTGACATTCCGGTAACAGTCCGGTGAAGTTCCGGTGAAATTTTGGTGAGTTCAAAACACATTTTTGACAAAGTTAAGTGATGCAAAGATTTTTTAACTGTAAGCTAATACAGTAGTGTAAAGACTGAAGTAAATCAGTTCAGAATTGAAGCTTAAAGGAAACGTGAAGCTTTCTGTAAAGTGAATTTTCGGTGTTGACTAGATACAGTTATAAGTTCTCAGTTTCAGAAAATTTGCTAAGCTACTGATGATTATAGAGGTATTCTAACATCACTCTAGCTTAGTTTCTGTGGTGTAAGCGAATTCCGCAGTAAGCGCTGCACCAAGAGTGGTATCAGAGCAGGTTAATCAACAGTGATATCAGAGCGGTAAGATCCACAAGTGGTACCAGAACAGAAAAGGTTCTGAAGAGCAGAAAAGGTTTCTCAGAAGAAGAAACGGAAAGAGAATTTGAAGAATTCTCATAAAGAAAGGTGAAAGCTGAGATGATCAACAACAAATGGCATCAAGAAATGTTTTTGAAGTAATTCTCAAGGGTAAAGGTTTGTAAAAGGTAAAACCTTTTAACATTACACTCACCGGAAGTAACAAAAACAAGAAAATCATGGCAGATCATATCTCAATTGATAAATTGGACAGAGATAACTATCCCGCATGGGTAATGCGAATGGAAGCTTTACTTATGAGTAAAGACTTAATGAAATATGTGACAAGAGAAGAAAAGAAGCTGACTTTCGAAGATGATAGTCAACCGAAGAAAGAAGAATTAGAAATCTTGAAGTTGTGGCAGAAGAAAGATGCAACGGCAAGAGCATATATCTATAATATTGTTACAGATCATCTATTACCACACATTAGAGGTCTCGAGAAAGTAGAAGACATATGGAGAGTGTTCGAAGATCATTTCCCAAATACTACAAAAGCTGGAAAGGCTAGCTTATGGTCAGAATTTACAACGTTCAAGAAAAAGCAAAGTCAAAGCATTAGTGATTATATCACTAAGATGAAGGACTTGGCAGATAGTCTTGGATCAATTAATGAAGATATCGAAGACCACAGGTTAATAGCGCAAGTGCTTACAGGTTTGAGAGGAGATGAAAGGTGGAAACCTTTCGTACTCTCAACTGAACTGTCTTTAAATCATTTTGTACCAGATTTAAATCAGTTGCTTGGACTAATGCTAACGTTTGAGCAAGATTTGAAGACAAATGGAGAAAAAGGACATAGTTCGGCTATGTATGCAAAGAACAAGAAGAAAGGTGATAAAGGAAAAGAAAAAGATGAAGAAGAAGTGACTGCTCAAGCAAATTATGTAAGAGGACGAGGTAATGTCAGAAATAAAAGTAGAAGTAATACAAAAGGAAGAGGTAACAAGAAAGCTTGTTGGATCTGTGGATTAAGCAATCATTTGGCTCATGATTGCTGGCATTATTCACAAGGATCAAACCAGAATCAGAACAATAACAGTAGAGGCAGAAGCGGAAGATATCAAAGAGGAAGACAAAGCCAAAGAGGCGGATATGGTAGAGGTGGATCAAGAAGTTGGGGACAGAATCAGTCTCATAACACTACCTACTACAACTATGCAAATGATACGCAGAATGACGATCATACGATGTTGATGATGAACTCGATAAGTACATCAGAAAATGAATACCTCAAGGTATTCTATATTGACTCTGGTTGTTCAAATCATTTGTCAGGAAATATAGAATTATTATCAGAACTTGAAGGAGGTATGTCAAATCATAGAGTACAAACAGGCGATAACACAAAACATAATGTAAGGTCAATTGGAAAGGTAAAGTGTAAGAATGGAGCTGACCTACTAACAAATGTTTTGTATGTTCCAACAATCCCAAAGAATCTGATCAGTGTGGGTCAGATAGCAGAAAAAGGTTTTCAAGTCCGGTTTACGAATGAAGGAGTATTTGTTGAAGATCCAGAGAATGGATACAAACAGGTTGTCCATGGTAAAAAGGAAGGTAGACTTTTTACTCTAAAAGTACAAGGGAATGTTGGTCAAGCCTTGATCACACATGGTGATGAGGTATTTACAGAACTAGACCTCTGGCATAAGAGGTTAGGACATTTTAATGAAAAGGGAATCAAAGCTATGGTAGAGAAACTGCCTATGAGAGGATTACCAAACATGAAGAACCAACATATGATTCACAAATGTGAAGCCTATCAGATGGGAAAAGCCCACAGGTTACCATTTCAGAAAAATGGTTACAAACACGATGGTGTGCTAGAACTCATACATACAGACGTATGGGTTCCAACAAAAGAAGGATCTATCAGCGGATCGAGGTATTATGTTCTATTTATTGATGATGCAACAAGATGGATAACTCTTTATGTTTTGAAAGAGAAATCAGAAGTGTTTGGAGCTTTCAGACACTTTCATGCATATGCTGAAAGACTTACAGGACAAAAACTCAAAAGACTAAGGTCTGATGGAGGAGGAGAATATTTTTCTCGAGAATTCAATGATTATCTATGGAATGCAGGTATAAAAAGGGAAATAACTTGTAGGTATACACCGCAACAGAATGGAGTAGCAGAAAGAAGAAACCGAACTCTACTTGAGTTTGCAAGAGCAATGCTGAAGGAGAAGAATTGTCCAGATTATCTTTGGGCTGAGGCTGTAAATAATGCTACATACTTGGTAAACAGATTACCATGTACAGCTTTAAATGTGATGACCCCTTATGAAGCTTGGTGGGGCAAGAAAGCAACACTTGATCATTGTAAAGTGTTTGGATCAGTTGCTTATGCTTATGTACCATCATAGTTGAGACATAAGCTTGAACCAAAAGTTGAAAAATATGTGTTCATTGGATATGATGAAAAGCAAATGGGTTACAAGTTATGGAGTCCTCTAACCAAACAGTTTACTGTTTCCAGAGATGTGACATTTGATGAAGGAAAGAGCTGGTATACAGATAAAGAACATAGTGTTGAAACACTTGAAGAAGAGGTAAGAAGAATTGAAAAAGGTAAATCACATATGCAGGTGAATGGAGATGAAGATCATATGCAGGCAAGTACATCCAGGATCGGGTCAGGTATGAGAAATGAAGATGGATCAAGATTTGATGAAGATGTGTATTCAGATACACATGAAGAGTTTGAACCAAGAAGGTCAAACAGAGTTAGGAAACAACCAACAAGGCATTCCTATGATACTTCGTATTTGACTCAGAAAAACTATGCTTATTTAGTAAAGGAAGATGAAGAACCTCAGAATTATAGTGAAGCAAAAGGTAAGGAAAAATGGGAAGAAGCAATGAAGGAGGAGTTTAATGCTCTTGAAGAGAACAGGACTTGGGAACTTGTTCCAAAACCAAATGGTAAGAAAGTGATTGGAAACAAATGGGTTTACAAAGTCAAGAAGCTTGCAGATGGAAGGATAGCCAGATACAAAGCTAGACTGGTAGTCAAAGGCTATGCTCAGACATATGGCATAGATTATGATGAGACGTTTAGTCCGGTGGTAAAGATGTCAACCATAAGGACATTGATTGCTATAGCAGCATCAAAAGGATGGAAGCTAAGTCAGCTAGATATCAAGAATGCATTTCTGAATGGATACATATCAGATGAAGTTTACATGGAACAACCTGAAGGGTTCGTAAGTTCCAGTTATCCAGACCATGTTTGCAAATTAAGAAGAGCTCTCTGTGGACTGAAGCAAGCTCCAAGAACTTGGAATTACAGACTTGTGAAGTATCTCAATGACCTTGGATACCAAAGCTCAAAGGCAGATGCAAGTCTACTGATCAAGAAAACAGATGAAGGTATGATCTACATTTGTATTTATGTAGATGATATAATAATCACAGGAACCTCAGATGAAGCAATCAAAGAGGTAAAGAGACTGCTTGAAAAAGAGTTCAAGATCAGTGATCTAGGAAAGTTATCATACTTTCTTGGAATGGAAGTTACATATACAGATCATGGTATATATGTTTCGCAAGAAAGGTATCTCCTAAACTTACTGAAGAAGTTTAACATGGAGAATTGCAGAGAAGCTTCAACACCCCTTGAAGTAAATCATAAACTCAGCAAATATGGTGGTGCATAGTTTAAAGATATGAGGAAGTATCAGTCGTTAGTAGGAAGCTTAATCTATGCTACACTAACAAGACCAGATTTGAGTTATGCAGTGGGAGTTCTCTCACAGTTTATGCATTGTCCGAAGGATCAACATTGGATTGCAGGACAAAGAGTTCTTAGATATATCAAAAGAACTATAAAAGAAGGATTATATTATCCTTATACGTCAGATATAAAGCTGAGAGCATATAGTGACTCGGATTGGGCAGGAAGTCAAGATGATAGAAGGTCAACACATGGATATATGATATACCTAGGAGATAAGCTTGTAAGCTGGTGTTCAAAGAAGCAACACACAGTAGCTTTATCGTCAACAGAAGCAGAATATAAAGGACTTGTGGAAGCAGCTAAAGAAGTGATATGGATGCAGACCCTGTTCAAAAGCATGGGTATTGATCAAGGTATACCTATCATACATGGAGATAATATGAGCTCGTTATATCTTGCAGCAAATCCAGTATTTCATGCAAGAACAAAACACATAGAGATTCAATATCATTTCCTGAGGAAAAAGGTAATGGAGAAGGAGATTGAATTGGCATTCACTCCTACAAAAGATCAGATTGCAGATATTCTGACAAAGAGCTTAGATGGAGTAAAGACAAGCAGATTCAAAGAAATGGAAGGTATAAAAGAAAAGAAGGATATATGAAGACCGGAAGATGCAAATTAGTGATTGAGGGGGAGCTGTTGGAGATTCACTCACTAATTAGGCATGACGACATAAAGACAAAGAGAAGTAGAAACAAAGTATTCAAAAATCAAGCCTTAGTGAAGGGACAAATTCACGTCTATAATATACAGCGTAGAAACTTCCAAAATTAGAGTTTATTGAAACTCGGATCAAAAATTGTATATAAGAGAGCTGAGATAGATAGATAGTGAGTGCACGTATAGCAGATATAGAGATATAGAAGACGCCAGAGATTGCATATGTAGAGATGAATAACAGAACCTGAAATGTCAGGTATTCATCTAAGAGAGATGGTAAGGAGAAACTAGTTAGTATAGGAGAGTTCTCATGACTATGAGCGAAGTAAGGCCGAGTCATTTTTGTACACACCTTCTCTAATAGAAAACACATGTTCATGTGGAAGAATTTGAGCGCATTCTTCGTATGTGAAGAAATATGAGAGATTTCATGTTACTGTGAAAAGTTAGTTAACAGTTACAGTTTTCTCAGTAAACGTTTTCCGGTACTTATGTAAGATAGATCTTGCAACATAGTGTAAAGTTTTTCATGAGAGATAGCTCACCTTGAAGTCAGTAGTCTCAACTATAAGTTGATCAAAGATTTCGGTGAAATGGACATGTACACACAGTACTAAATCTGACCATAAAGAACTGATGAAGTTTTCCTTTAAACTTCAGATAGAGTTCATTCAGTAAAGGAAGTTCAGATATCACTTCCTTACTTCATGTATACACATTTGAAGTGACTACAAACAAAATTGCAATTAATTCCGGTAGTATTCCAGTACAATAACGGTGACATTCTGGTAATAGTCCGGTGAAGTTCCGGTGAAATTTTGGTGAGTTCAAAACACAATTTTGACAAAGTTAAGTGACGCAAAGATTGTTTAACTCTAAGATAATACAGTAGTGTAAAGATTGAAGTAAATCAGTTCAGAATTGAAGCTTAAAGGAAACGTGAAGCTTTCTGTAAAGTGAATTTTCGGTGCTCACTAGATACAGTTATAAGTTTTCAGTTTCAGAAAATTTGCTAAGCTACTGTTGATTATAGAGGTATTCTAACATCACTCTAGCTTAGTTTCTGTGGTGTAAGCGAATTCTGCAATAAGCACTGCACCAACAATTGTGCCTTCACCAAGAGAGGGAGAGGAGGCGGAGGGGTCTAATACCTCTTTCTTGACGGGCTCCGCTAATGTTGTTGTCCTACTTTGTGTGGGCATAAGGGCGTCGTTTTCCTGCTTCATGTAGGCACGTGGGCGCTGTTATATCAGCCTCTAAGGTCATTTGCATTGTCTTCTTTGCCTGGATCTAATACCAAACATTGAAGTCCCCAACAACCCTCACTACTTTTGCAGAGCGGGCATGAAGATGACCATTAGGGTAGCTCAAAACCAAAGACGAAATAATAGATGTGCAACCTTCCTCCCAATCATGTGAATACCAAGAATATCTCTCTTTCCGTGCATATAAGGTGACTACATGAGTGGTAGCTAACTTATCTCCATCATTTAAATCCTCGCACATTGCCTCCTCGAAATCAGTTGTCTTATCAGGAAGGTCACATACCACATAGAACATAATAGGAGCAAGTGAGTGTATGAGCCCGATCTTGAGTCACACTTCCCTCTGCAGAGATGTGGCTTTAAGCTTGTGCATTGGCCTAGTGGACGACCTGATCATAAGTGCATATGTCAATTTTTTGCATTGTTTGGTTGAAATTTTGGTTTGTTATCACTAATTAGGTCTTGTGAGTTCCAAATTCTTATTTTGGTGCTTTTAAGTTTCCAAATGAGGTGAGGTTTGATTGATTAGCATTGTGTAATCTATAAATAATATATTTGGATATCTATTCCTTGGTTTGGAGTCCCTTAGAGATATGTGGTCCACTCAACGCATATCCAAAGACTCTAGATTTCCTAATGTGCACTTGTTCCACCTTCAAGTGCTCAATTTGAAGCCAAATCTTGTAGAAGAAGTGGAGACAATCATAAATCTACAAAAATTTCCAAAAAAAATATAAGGAAAAACATGATTCTCCAACAACAACCATGATTTCTCCACAATAATTGTGATGTCTCAGGACATGCATGATGAGGAATCATGATTTATCCCAATACGATTTCTCGTGGGAAATTTTGATTTCCGTAAAGCAATCATGATTTTTCAAACACAATTTCTGATGGTGATATCCTGAATCCAATATCCCGTAGAAAATCATGATTTCCCACACGATGGTGATTTCTTATTTCACATGTTGATTTCCCTCTATACCATTTTCCCCATGCAAGCTTCCGCAATCACGACATCTCAAGGGGGATTGTGATTTCCCTAGAAATGATCTTTTGCACAAGTTTCAAATGGTTTCCTTAGCAAATGAGATCCAATTTTTGCAAACTTTTTGTGCAAATCTATGTTTCTCAAGCTTCCAAACTAAAATCTACATTAAAAAATAAAACAAGAAAAAATGTGAGGTCTTTGAGAACAAGCAATCATCAACTTGGGATGCCCAAAATTATGTGCACAATGATCGAATGGAGATGGAACCCTCATGCATGTAGCAAGCTTGAGAAGTTTCACCCTCTCCTCTGTCTATTGTCACTCCTCTCTTTGGAAATTCTCACAAATGAGATAAAGTTCTCATCACTGGAAGTGTATATAGAAGTATAAAGACCTAGAATGAAGTGTTGGGAAA
Source organism: Ceratopteris richardii (assembly GCA_020310875.1). Classification (NCBI taxonomy): domain Eukaryota; kingdom Viridiplantae; phylum Streptophyta; class Polypodiopsida; order Polypodiales; family Pteridaceae; genus Ceratopteris; species Ceratopteris richardii. Next base: position 109,092,561 of record CM035426.1, on the reverse strand, counting down.
TGTGTAAAGCTCTTGAAAGCCTCTTTAGAGCTCCCAATCTCTCTCCAAAGCTTACCTTGCTTCTGGATAAGATCTCTAAACGAAAAAGTGAATTGAAGCTGACATTTTAAGAACCAATGATAGAATACTAACTTGCAATAGAGCTTCTCAAAATCCAACCATGGTAGTCACCTTCAAATCATCCTTTGTATCTTCTCAAGCTCCAAAGTAGCTCCTTTCCACTGACAAAGGCTTGATTCCCCTACAATAATGCCAAAATCTTCATTGTAGACTGGCAAAGCCTCAAAAGAGTGCAACTAGAGGCTTCAAGCATGTGAAAAGACAAAACTTATTTGTCAACCTGAATATCTAACAAGTCACAAAAACGAGGGCCAAGAAAGGAGACCTATGAGAGTCTACATAGAGAAGAAATGGTGAAAATTTTTTATACAATAAGCTATTTTATTTTATCTATAAATATATTTTGATCCATGGGAGATCTCCCCTCCCCTCCTCCCCCTCGCCCCTCCTTATCTTATATTAAAACACCAAAATCAAAAATATCTACATATTCCAAGTGAAATTACAACAAAGACGTTTCTATGTGCAAAGAAAATGCAAGATTTATATTTTCAAACATTGTGCATATCTTATTTTAAAGCCCCTTGTGTGCATATGACACTTCTAATGCTCTAGAAGAAGTCTCCACACCTACATATGCCTTGGAGACACTCAATTCTCACTCTCAAGACCACTTATGACCAAAGGAGAAGAAGAAAAATAGGCAAAAAGATTCATGCACAAATTTCAAAAAGCTTATTCTTAGAAATGAGGCTCCCATTGAGTTATATACAAATTGAAGGAGTCGATTTCACACCAAAATGATCGAGCTAGTTAAAAATAGTCCTACATGACTAATTAAACTACTTTCACTAGTTTATTGGAACTTATCTAAGTACCAAAAATGGGGTATTTACAACCAAGGGCTTCTTAACTCTAGGGAATTACAAAATTAAATAGATTCTACAAAAATACTATGGTATCTATCCTAAACAACAATCATTCAAATGGTTACAGAAAATAGACTTTTGGCAAAAGAAAATCTTGCATCACTTGTCCACATGTTCTCATTTTGGCAATGTCTTTCACACTTCTCCATCTTTGAAAATTCCTAAAGCTCTTCAGTTTGAATTCATTGCCAAATCATTGTAATCGTATTAATAATTGGCGAATATTCACAAAAATATACTTATGTTCATAAAACATCAAAATCTAATCAAATCAAGTGGTAACAATTCATTTCCTCCCCATGGATACAAACAAACATCAAAATTCCCAAGGCATAAGGGTAGATGTAAATTACATAAAAGCCATACTATTGATGATTGATAGAAAAATCAGACCTTGTAAAAGCAACCATTTGTTTGGTCACTACATCTTTCTACAATCCAATAAAAAATCATGAATCTTATACGAGAACCTCTACTCATACTTGTATAAGGATATCATGTAAGCTTGATGTGTCCTACAAGAATCTTCTGATTGCTGTACAAAATTTATTTCCTAGAATTAAATGTCATATTTGGATTTTTTTCTCCTTTGACACCTTACGCAAAAAGTTGAATCTTACTAACACACCCACCTATAAAAATCCTCACTCCTATTAAGTTCATTGATAAGGATTTCAATAGGCCAAATCGGCTACAAGATGGAAACTAGTTACAAGAAGAGATTCCATTAATACCAAGAGGACCAAATACAAGCACTTTGATCAATGTCCATGCATAGTCTCTCTAGTATGGGAAGGAATCAACATTCATTCACTCTCCATTACAGATATTCCAAAAGTATTTGATCTAATCGCATCCTTCTAACTTTCTTGGAATGATTTCGACGTATCGTTCACCATTTTTAAATGATTAGATTTAATATGTACATCTCAAATTTAGGCCCTTTATAATCCTAAGTCATCAAATCAATCATGTCCCAACAAAAGAGGTAAATAGAGCAAGGAAATTTTACAAGGCTTCAAACCATGGTCTTATACCGGAAATAAAGATATACGATTTAATCCACATGTAGAACATATACCTTGTATCGATGCTCCGATTGAGGATTGAGAGACACTCAAAAGCATGAATAGCCACTTTGGGCTGAGCTGGAACTGAGAGGCCTTATTACTCCGCTAAAATATTGAGGAAGGTTCATATAGAGAGGCTGAAACATCTTAAAAGGACAACTTGAAGCTTCAAAAGGATGTGAATAACCATCTAAGGCTCAATGGAACATGGAAAATGCAATGGATTAGTCTGTCATGGAACCTTAGGCTCCAAAAATTGGCACTAGCTGATAGAAAACAAGAAGGCCAAGTTGTATGGCAAACGACTCACCAAAGGAAAGTGGACTGGTGCAAGGGCTGCCAAAATCAATATCGTAACTACCTAATTTGCTTGTCATGGAAGGAAAAGAAAAGTTCAAGAACACCAGTCCTACTCTTTCCCTACAAGCTTCAAAGCCTGGGAAGCCATGGACCAAAAAGAGATTATGGCTGCAAAGAAAGACAGCAAATCAAAAGACTCTTTTCTCTGCGTGTGTGCGTGCGTGTGTGGGTGTGTGTGTGTGTGTGTGTGTGTGTGTGTGTGTGTGTGTGTGTGTGTGTGTGTGTGTGTGTGTGTGTGTGTGTGTGTGTGTGTGTGTGTGTGTGTTCAGTTTAACTCTAAATGGGATCAGAGGGGGTTTAACTCTAAATGGGATCAGAGGGGAGACATAACGGGAAACGCAGCTATAAAGGAATGTTGTTGACTTTGAATAAGACCACATAAATTAAGAATCTCTTAAACTCCTCTATAGAAACGTTAAAGATTCATCAAGGACGAGCCCCCTTTTAGGCAGCCTCAAACCTTCGTGCTACAGGAAAATATATTGAACTTGAATGGATCCCCCACCCACATAATGAAAACTTCAAAAGGCTCCTTTCTCTTCCCCCTTATTGTTTTTAATCTTGGTCTTCTTTTCCATTCATGTAAACTAAAAGTTTTCATTTAAAAACAAGGAAACGCAATGTGTCCATAGCAGTACCTAGACTAATGTCATACACATTCTTGTGAAAGATGTAAAATTGAATTCAATGGTTGCATTCTTTGACATGCTTTAAATCTTTCTCGCATTGATTCAATTATATTCGCATCCTTTTGCATGCCTGCAGCTTCGTAGATATTAGCCATGTCAATATAAGGTGTGATATCATTTGGATCTGACTGTATTGCATGTTCAAAAGCCCACCTTCCAAGCTTAACATTTTCCCACTTGCGGCAGGCACCTAAAAGGGAAGACCAGAGTGCAGGATGATCAGAAGATGGCATTCTCTTGGTTAGTTTCAATGCCTTATTAAAGTTCCCTGCACGGCTATAAAGGTCAATCATGCAAAGGTAGTGCTCAAGGTCAGGCACTATGTCAAAAATAATTGCCATACTCACAAAAAGGTATTCACCCTCGTCAACAAGGCCTGAATTCTTGCACACATTCAACAGAGCAGAGAAAGTTACCACATTTGGAGAAACACCAGAATACTCCATTCTGTCCATACATTGGAGTACCTCATGATACTTCCCGCACTGAGCATACCCTGCAATCAGTATGGACCAAGATACTGCATCTTTTAAGGGCAGTTCTACAAGCACCCGATGTGCCTTTTCAGGTGCCCCAAACTTGACATACATATCCATTAAAGCAATCCCAAGCCGTGTGCAGCTTCCAGCCAGCCCTAGCCTTAGAATCTGATGATGAATGTTCTCACCTACAATAGTAGCTCCAAAGTTACCACAGCCTTTTAAAATAAGGGCAAAGGTAACTGTGTCAGGAATAACCCCCTTCTGCTGCATAATCTCAAAACAATTTAAGGATTCTTCCTCTCGATCCTGTTGAATGTAGCCTGCAATCAGGACATTCCAGGGGACAGCATCACATTCAACTAGGTTCTCTACCACTTGATGTGCTCTTGTTAGTGAGCCACATTTCACATACATGTCTACTAAAGCTGTCCTCAACTCAACATGGTTATCTAATTTTTCTAATCCGTTAATTTCATCGTGCAACTGCTTGCCTGTTTCTAGGTCACCCAAACTGGCACAAGCTCTTAGAGCAGACATGAAGGTCACTTCGTTTGGAAACACTCCATCTTGCTTCATCTGATCAAAGCATTTAAGAGCACCATGATGTTGCTCATGTCGTACGTATCCTGCAATTAGCACAGACCAGGACACTACATTCCTCTGTGGAAGCTCCTGAAGCACATGTGCTGCCCTTGAGACAAAACCAAACTTCATGAACATGTCCACCAAAGCACTTCCAAGCACCACATTCTTTCGCAAATGTTCCTGTTTCATGATAAAGTCATAAACTTCTTGCCCCTTGGCAACTGCGCCAATCATGCCACATGCTTTTATGACTGGGATCAAGCTCACCGTATCTGGAGTGATACCCTCATTTTGCATGCAGACAAAGGAATCCAATGCCTCATGACCCAGACCATGTTGCACATACCCTGCAATCAATGTGGACCAAGAGATAATATCTCGTATAGGAAGGGCCTCAAGAAACTTTTGTGCTTTCACTAACGCACCAGATTTAGCATACATGTCCAGGATGGCATTGTCGAGCACCAAGTCTCTCCCTACAAGACTCTGTCTTAATATCTCATTGTATATCTCGTCACCTTTTTCAATTGCCCCAAGCATAGTACAGGCTTTAAAGAGAGAAGCATACGTGACAGCATCAGGGGACAAGCCTACTTGCTGCATCCTCTCGTAGCATATCATCGCCCTTCTGCCTTCCCCATGTGCAGTATAGCCTGCAATAAGTGCAGACCAGGAGACGACATCTCCAAACGGAAGATCTCCAAGAACTCTTTCTGCACTTGCAAAAGCTCTGCATTTCGCATAGAGACTTATCAGTGTATTGGCTATGCATAGATTCTTTTCGAGAAGGCCCCTTCTCAAGACTTCAGCATGTAGGCGAATTCCATTATGCAAATCCTTCTGTTGTGCACAAGCCTTCAATGCAGAGATTAGCACAATTCCTTGTAGTTGGCTGCTCATAAATTAGTAGCGGATGGCCTCTCTCTCTCTCTCTCTCTCTCTCTCTCTCTCTCTCTCTCTCTCTCTCTCTCTCTCTCTCTCTCTCTCTCTCTCTCTCTCTCTCTCTCTCTCTCTCTCTCTCTCTCTCTCTCTCTCTCTCTCTCTCTCTCTCTCTCTCTCTCTCTCTCTCTCTCTCTCTCTCTCTCTCTCTCTCTCTCTCTTGGTTGCTTCCATGTGAGGCTTCCTTGTAGTATGCATGAACTGACTCAACACGCTTACTCCATAACAAATCTCAACTCTAGTTAATGTAGCATAATTTAAGCTTCCAACTAAACCCTGATAGCTAGTTACATCTTCAATAATCTTCATCAACCTTGATGTATGGTTTCATCTTGTTCCAACTCTTCCACATGGAGGAGACAAAGTCCAAACCTTTGGGAGCCACAGGAAGCACAAAAAACATCGGAGTGAATAAATCGAGTCCCTTCCACCTAGGGATTCCCATATGCATAAGAGAAGATTTGTTTCTGGGAAGAAGTTTTGCCCATGAAGCTTCCACATTGCACCATGCTTTGATCATCCACTTCGCAGCTAGCTTATCTTCCATTCCTCCAACATCGAGAATGCCCAACACACCAACATCTTTTTGGTTAACACAAATCGCTCATTTGATTTTGGAAACACCCCTCCTGCTCAGATCACTTGTCTAGAGGAAATTTCTGCAACTTCTTTCCAACTTCGCTAATTCTCTGTTTTTCGAAAAAAATAGATGATCAATGAAAAGAGGAAGGTGTTGATCACCATGGCATGCTCCGCAAGGTTGAGCTGCATGCCCTTCCAGTAAGCGAGCTTATTATCCAACTTGGTCAGAACCCAGTTCCACCGTTGGCTCATCGAAACATCAAAACCTAATGGCATTCCAAATAGTTGGAAGATTTGTCCACTAAAGAGCTCCTAACATCACTCATTAATCAAGATTTATGGAGGGAGCCCTGAAATAGCCTTGAAAGTAGACTTGGAATGGTTTATTCTAGATCTGAAAGAAATGCAAAAAGTGTTTAGACATTGCCAAAAGGTGGCAATACTATTGAGGTCATTATGCATAAATGCATGTGAGTCGTAGGCAAAGAGTCTCATTGACATCTGGATTTGGCTATGTGGAAGTCGAAGACCATGGATCTGTCCAAGATGGGCATGATGTTTAACCAGGTAAATGAGGCCATTGGTGGCAATGGCAAAAAGAAGTGGAACCAGGGGGAAACCCTACCTAATAGAGTATTTTAATCTCATTGCAACATAGTGATAAGTCGCCAA
>CM035426.1:109056193-109083693 GCA_020310875.1 Ceratopteris richardii | reverse complement strand
ACGGAATGTTCACAATTGTTAGCGTCAAAAGAAGTTGTGCAATTCCATCATACATATGACTTAACTTCCTATGGAACCTAGTATGTCCTAGAAAACTTTGAGACTCTTTGACACATATAGGTTCTCATAGCTTCATGATTGGAATGATCTTGTCAAGATTAGGGGCTATGCCATGGGCAAAGGTAACATGTACTCGTTCAGGGGCTATGCCTTGCTCTAGTTGCTCGAGATGATTTGTGAAGTTTCTTTGTTAATGTTTGACATGCAACTCTAGGGAAAGCAAAAATTTCATCCACAAAGATTCTTAGAAACTCCAAGAGGAGTTTTCCAAGATGAGATACATCGTCCAGTTTAGAATAGAAAAAGCATTCCTCAACCCGAAGGCCATTTTTGTATTTTTCTAAGTTCCCCAAGTCCTGATAAATGTCATCTTTGGCCCCTCACTGGGATGGATGGCTATTTGATCATAGCGAGTAAAACCATCTAAAAAATTGTAGAGGGCATGAACAACCACGTCCTCTTTAACTTGTTCCAAAAATGGGTTAGGAAACCCATCAGGTACTGCTACCTTGTTGCGAGCATGTTAGTCTAGGAAAACTCTTATCTTGTTCACCTACTTGATTAGGACGGCTACCATGGAAGACAGCCATTCCAAGTGTTCCATATGAATTATGATACCAACCTTCACCATCTCCTAAATCTCCTTTTCGACAGCTTTTGCATATTTAGGATTACGACTCGAATTTCAATGTTTATGAATGACGAAATTTGAATAATGTATGCACTATGCATTATGGTCAATGATGTGAATAGTGATCATGTGTCATTATTTATTGCAAGTTTCCAAGTTGAAAAGTGAAATTAAAATTTATAACTCTGGTTGGAGCTCTTTTCAATAGCTTTCCATAATTTACACTTTTGCCCATCACTAATCAACTAATAGGCAATTTTTTTTTCATTTATTGACTACTGCATCACTTGGACCATTTTAAGTGATTTCACACCACAACTATGTTGAAGTACCAAGAAGCATAAATTCACTAAACCTCAGCCCCAAATCTCACAAAAAATATAACTTCGGAAAGAACTTACACGAATATTATCTACCCTTACTTCCTCAATTTGTGAACATCTCACTCTCTCTCTCCCTCACTTGACAGTATTATCCTTTATCATTTTCTTTTCATCTCGCACAAGCATTTTATCATATCCACCATGATGTGATTTTCTGGCCTCACAGGTTATTTTGGTCTTTTGAAGATTTTGATACATCAGTTCCTTTCTCTCTAGTGCTATCCAATATCAAGCTATCATAACAGGTCGCATCCATGTATGTACATGTGCATTTGTGTAGCTCATTGAATCAAGGTAATTGTTGAGGAAAAGTTTAAAATGTTTATAATGAAGTTCATTACGAAAACAGGAAAAAGATAAAAAATCACGTGATGAGATCGTGAATACCACTACCTCTAACGCAAGCCATGAGTTCAACTGTCCCCATTTGTGAGCTTCAATTTACTATCGATATGCCCCCAATCACGCAATGTACCAACACTAGGAATAATACTTAGATATCCCTACTAAGGAAAAGAATTTCTACAGCATTTGATTAAATAGGCTTTTCTTGAGCCTCTATTTCAAGCATACGATAAGCCAAGATAGGTCTCATTCAATCAATCTCACAGAAAAACAGAAACATCATTAAATTCATTTTCCTCGATTTTAGAGGGGGGTAATTTTTCACATTTATCAGAAAACTTCACGTAGATACACTTGAAAGATAGTCCCATGAAAAAGGAAGGTGGTAGAGGGGACGGGTCGGGGGAGAGCACACAACATATGAGCTGAGTACAAATGACAGTGGAGAATAATTAGAGTTCATGGTGTTACAGCAGACCAGGAATGAGGGCATTTATAGAGTTCTTCAAACACAAAATGGGCAAATCAAAAGGCCTACATTCTTCTTTGCCCTCTGCTTTAGTTTGGAATAACTTACGGTGTCATACAAACTAGAGCTATTTTGAAGTCGATCCAATCAGCCCAACCAAAGTCAACAAGGTGATAGTTTGCAAGGAACCAATAGCTTTCCTTTATAAGCTCAGTATCTGCTGAATTTCACTGAAGTTTAGCCTGCAGGAATCGATTCAATATTATCTTCTGATACTTTGACACATACAGCGTATTTGAGTTCGTAGAAGACTAACTTGTGTTTTTTTCGCTTTCTTTGATTTCTTCTTGCAAGACAGTGGATTGGGTCCCTGCATGCAAATCATTACAATCACCATATATTGAGGAACTGAAAAAGGGGGAAATGGGGAAGACAAAACAATGAAATATACGAGGGCGAAAAAGAATTTCTCCTTAGGACAACATGATGCAAATAAAAACAAATCCAAAAAAAAATAAGTACCACTTTCCATTTTATAGACTTGTATCTAACAAAATTTGGGGGAAAAAAGAAAGAGGGGCAGAGAGGGGGGAGGATTTAAGTTTTCCTCTTCATTTTAAATCCTTAAAGCTTATGAAAGCCTCTTAAATGATCTGCTTCCATTCCACAATGCAGTCTTGATCAATAAAAATGAGTGGATATTATTTTTAGTGAAGGCATGAATCCATAATTTATAACAAGCATTGAAGCGGAAGTCATTTCTGGCTCTCTCTCTCTCTCTCTCTCTCTCTCTCTCTCTCTCTCTCTCTCTCTCTCTCTCTCTCTCTCTCTCTCTCTCTCTCTCTCTCTCTCTCTCTCTCTCTCTCTCTCTCTCTCTCTCTCTCTCTCTCTCTCTCTCTCTCTCTCTCTCTCTCTCTCTCTCTCTCTCTCTCTCTCTCTCTCTCTCTCTCTCTCTCTCTCTCTCTCTCTCTCTCTCTCTCTCTCTCTCTCTCTCTCTCTCTCTCTCTCTCTCTCTCTCTCTCTCTCTCTCTCTCCCCCCCCCCCCCCCACCACCCACACACCTCCCCCATGTATCTTCCACATCTCCCCCATGGTGAGGAATGGAGCAGGATTCAGAGCTGGCGGTGGACAGATTGAGGTGGTCACTTCCTATGTCTATCTCGGAGTCACATTCACGAGCTTGCCTGGCCCCTTCAGCATGAGACAGGCAGCCACTGAACTCACACGCGGATATGCAGCTTTAGCCATGTTAGAGCGGACCAGGCAGACTTCCAGGAGCCCCGCACGAAGGGGTGGCTATTTGACACACTAGTCAGACCAGCTATGATGTATGCTGCGACAGTTCGGGCCCCACGCCTCACAGTTACCCAGTGGAGTGCGATCGAGAGGCCACAGGTACGTATGATCTCGCGATTATTTCGCTGGAAACAGTCGGTACCACATGACATCATCAGGGCAGAGCTAGCTGCACCACCCCTGGTAGTAGATGCACTATTCCAGACTATATGCTTTTTTCAGAGGATGAGGGAGCTCCCTACAGACAGACTCACACGCAGAGCTTTTGAGGCATCTATACAGATCTCAGAGTCAAGATATGAGAGAGCTTGGTACACTCAGGTTAGAGTCTGGTTTGATAGTCATGGACTTGATATAGACAGATTGCCACCTTTTCAGTATGACCCAGACTCACCTCACATCCACCTCTCTAGTCGTGAGAGGAATGTTGTGCTCAGACAAGATCTTTGGAAGCTCTACATTAGTCAGACATGGCACACACCACACATGGGATCGAGACTATTGCACTACCGAGACCAGTTCTTAGATATACTAGCAGACGGTTTCATCCAATGACCATGCTACATGGATACTTACATGCCTCATAGCTCGAGGGTAGCGATTGGCCAGTTGAGAGTCTCATCACACCGATTAGAGATTGAGACAGGGCAGAGCCGCAAACATTCCCAGGGAGGAGCGTATATGCAAGGTATGCAGAGTAGAGATGGAGGATGAGGAGCACTTTGTATGCAGATGTAGCGCATATGATGGCATCAGAGGCAGTTACGAGACTCTGTTTGCAGGACAGCCCACCCTCCGAGAGATCATGGACTCTAGAGACGCTCAAGCGATTCTTACTAGAGATACAGAGTCGCAGAGATTCCCTACTGCAACCTACTATAACAGTCCATACAAGAGGGCGACAGAGTCAGCTCACTGACTTCTTTATTCACGACGTGCTGCAGCCCTCCCCCCCCTCAGCCCACACACCGAAAGGGGTGACCCTTCAAAAGGCTCAGACTTCTCAAGCTAAGAGACGACCCTATAGGATATCGGGCCCCGAGACTTCACCGACACCAGATTGCGGAGATCCAAGCTCGTGACCATCGCGCCATGGAGGAGAGACGATCCCATATGATCACCAATGCCGCTGCAGCCATCAAGGTGGCCCTGACTCCACCTCCACCTATGTATCACATCTTACACCCGCCCACTAGCACAGGATGGAGATAGTTAGTCGTTTCAGATGCATTCTCATGCTTGTTGTACTACCCTTTTGCATATAGACTATCATAGATATCGCACTCCATACACCCCCCCCATTTTCATGGGTATCTCCACATGCATACTACGGAGATCTATATCAGCTTTACCAGTTTTTTTCAGCACTTTTATCTTTTCTAATTGACAAAAGATACACCCATGTACATCGATTTGCCTCATAGGCCGAGTTCGGCCTCCTAATAGACATAAAAACATTCATTCTCTCATTCATTCTCTCTCTCTCTCTCTCTCTCTCTCTCTCTCTCTCTCTCTCTCTCTCTCTCTCTCTCTCTCTCTCTCTCTCTCTCTCTCTCTCTCTCTCTCTCTCTCTCTCTCTCTCTCTCTCTCTCTCTCTCTCTCTCTCTCTCTCTCTCTCTCTCTCTCTCTCTCTCTCTCTCTCTCTCTCTCTCTCTCTCTCTCTCTCTCTCTCTCTCTCTCTCTCTCTCTCTCTCTCTCTCGAAGGCGAGGAAGCGGAGACTATACTGTTGCTTTGTGGATTTCCGCAAAGCCTTCGACATGGCCCTCGAGAGAGACTACTACGGAGACTCTAGGAGTTACAGATACCATCATACATGTTATGAGTCATCCATGCTTTGTATGCACGAGTCACAGGCAGGGTGCGCTGCCCCGGCGGCCTATCAGACAGCCTTGTTAGCACCATTGGGGTGAAACAAGGTTGCCCTCTCTCACCCACTCTCTTTGGTCTCTACATCGACGAGATCACGAACTATATACAGCGAGCAGGAGGGCTAGGAGGAGACCTCGGAGGTACATCAATACACATATTATTATATGCTAATGAAATTGTCCTGCTTTCAGAGTCACAGGAGGGGCTACAGTCACATTTACAGGCGCTCGATACCTTCTGCATGGAGAGAGGACTCACAGTGAACCTTGGCAAGACCAAGGTCATGATCTTCCATACCTCCAGGACAATACGCCATCGCGCCTCTTTCACCGCAGCCGGAGAACAGATAGAGGTAGTGGACTCCTATGTCTACTTAGGTGTCACCTTCTCGGGCAGCACAGGGGTATTCTCCATGGCACAGGCAGCGAGAGATAGATTGACGAAAGGCTATGCGGCACTTGCAGGATTGGAGAGACGCTGCTTTCAGGCACATTTTCAAGAGCCCCAGACTAAGGGGTGGCTCTTTGATACTCTAGTGACACCCGCATTGATGTACGCAGCGGCAGTATGGGCACCAAGGATCACGGAGGCGATGTGGACGCGGATTGAGGCCCAAGGTCACCATGATCTCACGCTTGCTCCGCAGCAAGCCCTCCGTTCCACACAACATTATACGAGCTGAGCTTGGCACGCCACCGATGCTAGTGGAGGCCCTCTTTCAGCTAGTGACCTTTATTCTGAGAGTCAGAGAGCTCCCCACCAGTCGACTCACCAGGCTTGCATTTGAGAGCTCTAGACATTTGGCAAAGACAGGGCATGAGAGAGTATGGTATGCACAGACCTATCGATGGTTAGCAGACCATGGCATGAGCATTACCGATCTCCCCCCTTTTCAGTACGGCCTCTCTTCCCCCTACATTACCCTCTCTCGTTCAGAGAGGAACAGGATCATTTGTCAGGACCTACTATAGATACACATCAGGGAGACATGGATAGCACCACGGGAGCCTCTTCCCACAAAGAGGCAACACTAAAGAGAGCACTTCCTGACTGTGACAACGGATGGTTTCATCCAGAGACCACGATACATGGATACATACATGGCTCCAGCAGAGAGAGTGGCCATTGGGCAGCTCAGAGTATCATCACACCGGCTCGAGATTGAGGTTGGGCGAGCAACACATACCCCGAGGGACGAGAGATTATGCAGGATATGCCGAGAGGAGGTGGAGGACGAGGAGCACTACACATGTAGATGCCAGGCATACGAGGACATCAGAGACCGCTACCCAGAGCTCTTCAAGGGGTCCAGAGAGCTCAGGGCTTTATTGGAGACGGAGGACCAGCGCCCTCTAGGTCGCTTCCTAGTAGAGCTCCAGCGCCGCCGTGCATCACTTCTCAAGCAGCGGATGGACATACACTTTGGCCCCCCAGACTTCTATTACAGATTTTTTCAGACCCACATCCACCTGAGGACCGAGCTGGACGCAAGGTGTCACATTACAAAGAACAAAGGAGCATAGACGACAGCGCAGACGACCGAGACTCCCACTCCGGAGAACCTGTCCCCACCACAGAGAGATTCAGGCGATTTACGCACGCCATGACATGGAGATATGGAGACGTCAGCAGTGCACCCGCATCGATCTCGACGTGCAGAGCATTTTGAGGATCGCCACTATGCCTTACCCACCGATGCACTACATCCTACACCCACTCCAGGCGCTTAGAGCGTTATGACACCACCGAGCCTCCACTCCCTATGCATATCATATTTGTACACCACCTATTGAGCATATAGAGTGCATACCCATAGCACCCCATACCCTTGATGCTAGCTATTATCAACTCCTTTTATATTTTGTTTTGTACCCACACTTTATTTTCTTTTTGGGATCACAGTGGATTGGATCATACTCATGTACATAGTTATTTTCGTACGCGTATGGAATTTTTTCCGTACGTATGAAAAAGTATGGGTATGTTTGCCGTATGATTCATTCCGTACTCCATACTTCTCGGACATCATTCTTGAAAAATTTTTGTCTTCATTTTGGGCCTGAAGGTATGCTGAATAGTGTATGTAAGTATATATAGACACACACATATACATACATACATATATACACTAGATACATACATAAATATTATATATATGCTATATATATAAGTTTCAGATTTTTAGTATTTTTCTTGCCAGAAGTATGATATCGCGTATGATATTTTAAATGAAATTCCATACTTTTTTCATACTTTCATACCCGTATGCGTTTGCCGTATGGTTCACGTATGGAAAAACTATGCTCATGTATATGTTTTGTCTCATAGGCCGATTTTGGTCTCTAATAGACGTTAAAATGTCTCTCTCTCTCTCTCTCTCTCTCTCTCTCTCTCTCTCTCTCTCTCTCTCTCTCTCTCTCTCTCTCTCTCTCTCTCTCTCTCTCTCTCTCTCTCTCTCTCTCTCTCTCTCTCTCTCTCTCTCTCTCTCTCTCTCTCTCTCTCTCTCTCTCTCTCCCGCTTGTAGGCCAAGTTTGGCCTCCAGAAGACGTTAATATGACTTTCTTTCTTTCTTTCTTCTCTCTCTCTCTCTCTCTCTCTCTCTCTCTCTCTCTCTCTCTCTCTCTCTCTCTCTCTCTCTCTCTCTCTCTCTCTCTCTCTCTCTCTCTCTCTCTCTCTCTCTCCTCTCTCTCTCTCTCTCTCTCTCTCTCTCTCTCTCTCTCTCTCTCTCTCTCTCTCTCTCTCTCTCTCTCTCTCTCTCTCTCTCTCTCTCTCTCTGCTCCCGCCCTGAGCCCCGCCCCTGCTCTTGCCCTCAGCTCGTCCTCAGTCCCGCCCAGCCTCGCCCTGAGCCCCGCGCCCTTTTGCTCGGCCCTGCACCTCAGCCTCGCCCTCAGTCCCACCCCTGCTCCTGCCCTCAGCCCTTCCTCTCTTCCCGCCCTCAGCTCCCGCCCCTGCTCCCGTCCTGAGCCCCGCCGGGCCGCCCCCTTTTGCTCCGCCATGTGCCTCAGCCTCGCCCTCGGCCCTGAGCCTCAGCCCCCGCCCTCAGCCTTGCGCCCTGCCCCGCCCTGAGCCCCGCGCTTTGCCCCACCTTGCTCTCAGCCCCCCGCCCTGCCCTTAGGCACGCAAAAACCCTAATCTGCTCAATCCACCACCTCCTCCGCAACCTACTTGCCGGCCACCTGTAGATCCCAAGGGGGGGGGGGGGGGGGAAACAACCCCAAAAAACCCTAAAATCGACAGAGGACAGAGATTTGATCGTAGCTCATATTTTTGGAAAACTCCATGGAACATAAAGGTCCACTTCCAAACCCTAAAAACTTTAAGGAAACCCTAACACTAGCCCTTCCCTCTCGCTATCCCTAACCCTAACCCTAAAACGAAACACTGAATCTTAACCTCTCTCTCTCTCTCTCTCTCTCTCTCTCTCTCTCTCTCTCTCTCTCTCTCTCTCTCTCTCTCTCTCTCTCTCTCTCTCTCTCTCTCTCTCTCTCTCTCTCTCTCTCTCTCTCTCTCTCTCTCTCTCTCTCTCTCTCTCTCTCTCTCTCTCTCTCTCTCTCTCTCTCCCCCCATGGCTCCCAAGATGGAGGAATAGCTCGCCACCTTGGAGCATGCCCTCCGAGAGTTGATGGGAAAACACAAGAAAGAAAGAGATTCTGCACTGAATGGGGTTACCCGCAGAGTTGTCGCCCTCGAAGCCAAGGTGGCAACCTTGGAGAAGGAAAACGAATCCCTTCAGGAAGAGCTTCTTGCGACCCGAAAGAAGCACTCACAGGACCGGGAGGAGTTGCACACTGAGCTTACTGATATGAAAACGAAACTGGACAGCATGCACGAGGAGGGGGAGATCGCTCCACAGCTAGAGGACATTCGGTTGACTATCAAGAAGGAGTGTATGGAGGTGGTGCAGAGCGAGCTTGAGACTAAGAAAGATGGATGGAAAAAAGAACCTTCGACAGGAGGCAAAGAAGAACCACCACCATGAGGAGATCCACATAGTGCATACCACCATTGAGGAGGAGCGGATGCGACAGGCTCGCAGGCTCAATGTTCGCGTCTCCGGCCTCAGAGAGAGACGGATCACCAGAGAAGGACCGGCGTCGCTTGTGCACATTACTTGGATACCGCGCGGATGAGCCTCTCCCTTTCACCAGAGCCTGGAGAGCAGGACGGGACACCACACGGAGCAGAGCACTTATCCTTCAGTTCTCAGATGAGGCCGGGAGGAGAGACTTCCTGAGACGACGGGCGGTACTACGCACTACACCGGGCACCCCTATCTATTTGGATGACGACCTCACACGGATGCAGGTAGAGCACAGACAGGCATGCATGCCACGTGTCCTCCACGCCAGACGAGAGGGACATCGTGCCCTATACAGAGACGGTCGGGTCATCATTGATGGACGGCCCATTGACTAGGGATTCGCAGCCTATGAGTCAGCACAGCAGGAGGTGCACATTGTAGTCTGGAACTGCAATGGATCTTTGTGGACACATCCAGGGCGCCTCGAGGAGGTGATGGAGGGTAGAGACATTATCTTCTTGACAGAGACACATGAGAGCCCGGGGAGGAGCCTACCGAGGATTGAGGGCTATATGTGGGAGTCAGCTCACCGCCGCCAAATGAGACAGCGCACCACACAAGGATCAGGAGGAGTAGCCGTGCTCTACAGACAGTCGCTACAGCACAGGGTACATGTGGTAGCCAGAGACCCAAAGGCACGTTTCATGTGGATACGCCTCTAGCTATCAGAGGAGAGAGCAGCGTACTTTGCCGTATGCTATATTGCACCCATTGGTTCGCGCTTCACACATTCCCCCGAGCAGCTATCAGGGAGAGAGGGACCAGACACAACATCGCCATATGACTGCCTCAGTGACACGATTATGGAGTATACCGGGATGGGTGAAGTCTTCCTTGTAGGAGACTTCAATGCCCGCACTCAGAGCCACCAGTGTGATATCTACGACTTTGACGACCCTGAGATGCTTTGTACCATAGAGGACATGCCTACACTCAGAGCCTCAGCCGACACCGCCACACCCACCTCATACGGCCGACACCTACTCCAGACGGGAGCAACACACCGTCTCGTTATATATAATGGGATGGGGACCTGGCCACCTCGAGCGGTCTCACCTGCATTCCACCCACGACACCACAGGGGGGCAGTGTGGTAGACTATGTTCTCGGACCCCCGGAGGCGACACATCTCATCACCTCATTCACTATCCCACCCTTACCGATTGGAGCTGGTCACGCATATCTTGCCCTATCCATTCACGGCTCACCATGCATATCCCAGCCCGTCACCATACAGCCACGAAGCCATACCACCATTCACTTTAGACATGAGCTAGCACATATCTATAGCTCCCATGTTCGAGAGCGCATCTACTCTCTTGATCCCTCTGCCTCCTTGGACATCCTCACCGCCCACTTCTCCTCGATCCTCCATACATCTGCTACTCTCAGCTTCCCATACGCTACACAAAGCACTGCACATTCGACACGGCTCGAGCATACACCCCACAATAGATGCTACGATGAGGAGTGTAGGCGACTATACCGACATCTCAGAGCACAGAGTATCTTGGGATCCATCACAGAGAGGGAGGCACGACGATAGATGCGAGCCCTCACACGCCGGAAGCGGCGAGCTTTCGAGGAGCGACAGGAGGCAGAGTTGATCGACCTTCTCATGAGTAGGGATTGTGCCACCGCGTGGAGGGCACTACATGAGCCACGCCCACCTACACCCATAGCAGCTCCTCCGACCTGGCACACCTACGCCCAGAGGTTATATGACGTCCCAGGACAGCCACCATTGCCGATTCCTTCCACACCGCATCCTGTGATATCCACCCTCTTCACGGCAGGCATGGTACGACAGGCCATCCATAGGCTACAGCATGGCCGCTCAACAGACCACACGGGGCTACAGGGAGAGCACTTTATATATGCAGCAGATGTAGTTTCCCACTTGATCGCCCATCTCTTCAACCGTGCTTTGGTTGAGGGATTACCCGACTCATGGACTGTGCATACCATTACGCCTATCCATAAGACCGGCGATATGATGGACCCAGGGAACTACAGGACTATCATGATAGGCCATATCCTGGCCAAGATCTATGGGGCAGTACTAGAGGCAGAGCTGAGTACACACGCTGAGGGAGCTCGGATCAGAGCACCCGGCCAGGCAGGCTTCCGCCGCACTTTCTCCACCATCGACCACATCTTCGTGCTTCGTTGCTTGATTGAGAGCGCGAAGGCGAGGAAGCATAGACTATACTGTTGCTTTGTGGATTTCCTCAAAGCCTTTGACATGGTCCCTCGAGAGAGACTACTACGGAGGCTCCAGGAGTTACAGCTACCATCAGACATGCTATGGGCCATCCACGCTTTGTATGCACGAGTCACAGGCAGGGTACGCTGCCCCGGCGGTCTATCAGACAGCCTTGTTAGCACCATTGGTGTGAAACAAGGTTGCCCTCTCTCACCCACTCTCTTCGGTCTCTACATCCACGAGATCACGGAGTATATACAGCGAGCAGGAGGGCGAGGAGGAGACCTCGGAGGTACGCCAGTACACATCCTATTATATGCTGATGACATTGTCCTACTTTCAGAGTCACAGGAGGGGTTGCAGTCACATTTACAGGCACTCGATACCTTTTGCATGGAGAGAGGACTCACAGTGAACCTTGGCAAGACCAAGGTCATGATCTTCCATACCTCGAGGACAGTGCGCCATCGTGCCTCTTTCACGGCAGCGGGAGGACAGATAGAGGTAGTGGACTCCTACGTCTACCTAGGTGTCACCTTCTCGGGCAGCACAGGGGTATTCTCCATGGCACAGGCCGCGAGAGATAGATTGACGCGAAGCTATGCGGCACTTGCAGGATTGGAGAGACGCTGCTTTCAGACACATTTTCAGGAGCCCCGGACTAAGGGGCAGCTCTTTGACACTCTAGTGACACCCGCATTGATGTACGCAGCGGCAGTATGGGCACCAAGGATCACAGAGGCGATGTGGGCACAGATTGAGAGGCCCCATGTCACCATGATCTCACGCTTGCTGCGCAGCAAGCCCTCCGTTCCACATGACATTATACGAGTTGAGCTTGGCACACCACCGATGCTAGTGGAGGCCCTCTTCCAGTTGGTGACCTTTATTCTGAGAGTCAAAGAGCTCCCCACCAGCAGACTCACCAGGCTTGCATTTGAGAGCTCTAGACATTTGGCAGAGACAGGGCATGAGAGAGTATGGTATGCACAGACTTACCGATGGTTAGCAGACCATGGCATGAGCATTACGGATCTCCCCCCTTTTCAGTATGACCTCTCTTCCCCCCACATTACCCTCTCTCGTTCGGAGAGGAATAGGATCATCCACCAGGACCTACTACAGATACACGTCAGGGAGACATGGATAGCACCACGAGAGCCTCTTCCCACAAAGAGGCAACATTACAGAGAGCACTTCCTGACTGTGACAGCGGATGGTTTCATTCAGAGACCACGATACATGGATACATATATGGCACGAGCTGAGAGAGTGGCCATTGGGCAGCTCAGAGTATCATCACACCAGCTCGAGATTGAGGTTGGGCGAGCCACACATACCCCGAGGGATGAGAGATTATGCAGGATATGTAGAGAGGAGGTGGAGGACGAGGAGCACTACACATGTAGATGCCAGGCATATGAGGACATCAGAGACCGCTACCCACAGCTCTTCAGGGGGCCCAGAGAGATCAGGGCTTTATTGGGGACAGAGGACCAACGCCCTCTAGGTCGTTTCCTAGTAGAGGTCCAGCACCACTGTGCATCACTCCTCCAGCAGCAGATGGAGATACACCTGGCCCCTCCTCCTCAGACTTATATTACAGATTTTTTCAGACCCACGGCCACTCGAGGACCAAGCTCGATGCAGGGTGTCACATTACACAGAGCAGAGGAGCTTAGACGACATCGTCGACGATCGAGACCCCCAATCCGGAGAGCCCGTCCACATCAGAGAGAGATTCAGGCGATTCATGCACGCCATGACATGGAGATACGGAGACGTCAGCAGCGCACCCCTATCGACTTGGACGTTCAGAGCATTTTGAGGATCGCCATGATGCCTTACCCACGGATGCATTATATCCTACACCCACTCCAGGCATTTAGTGGGTTGTGATACCATCGAGCCTCCCCTCCCTATGCATATCATATTTGTATCTCACCCATTGAGCATATAGAGTGCATACCCATAGCACCCCACACCCTTGATCCCAGTTACTATCCACTCCTTTTATACCCGTTTGCGGTACTCACACTTTATTTTCCTTTTGGGATCACAGTGGATTGGATCATACTAATATATATGTTTTGTCTCATAGGCCGATTTTGGCCTCTAATAGACGTTAAAAAATCTTTCTTTCTTTCTTTCTCTCTCTCTCTCTCTCTCTCTCTCTCTCTCTCTCTCTCTCTCTCTCTCTCTCTCTCTCTCTCTCTCTCTCTCTCTCTCTCTCTCTCTCTCTCTCTCTCTCTCTCTCTCTCTCTCTCTCTCTCTCTCTCTCTCTCTCTCTCTCTCTCTCACATTGGGCACCACCTCCGAGTCATCATTGGGAAGCTTCGAGTTTCGTCACATCGACTCGAGATCGAGAGTGGTCTGACCAGGGGAGTCCCTAGAGAAAAGAGGTGGTGCCCAGTATGCCATGCAGAGATAGAGAGTGAGGAGCACTTTATTACGAGATGCCGAGCATACTCAGATCTACGAGCACAGTTCCACATACAGGAGTCACTACAGTTGTGCATGACCACGGGAGACGAGCGGAGGCTGGGACGTTTCCTCATTGCGGCATATGAGAGACGAGACAGTCGATACAGCCCACACATCACTCACGGGTGAGTACCCAGCAGACCATTACTCAGTTCTTTCAGCGAGATGGGCTACATCAGAGGGGCCCACCTTCCAGAGGTATAGGGCTCACGCTCCAGCAAGCAGCGGCACAGAGAGTGCGACGTCGACCACATAGGGCTGGATTCAAACGACCACGACTATACCAGGAGGATATCTCACGCATTATGATAGCCCATGACCACATGATGGAGCACAGGTGCACCATCACCACCTCGGTAGCCTTCCTTCCGGAGGCACTCACACCGTCACCAATGTACCACATACTCCACCCACCTCCACCCATTATATATAGTTAGGATATACATATTCACTCCTATGATGGGACCCCCATGTATTAGGTGGCCATTATCTGCAGAGTCAGAGCCACATCTCCTCCCACACCACTACATTATCCCCACTACCTCTCCATCACTCGATACACTATCTTGGGGTTATTTCGAGCCTTTTTCAGCCTACACAGTTTTGTGTAGCACTGTAGTGAGTACGATTCCATTTTATTTCTACACAAGAGTTACTACAGTTGTACATGGTTTTGTCTCATAGGCCAAGTTTGGCCTTCAGAAGACGTTAATATCTCTCTCTCTCTCTCTCTCTCTCTCTCTCTCTCTCTCTCTCTCTCTCTCTCTCTCTCTCTCTCTCTCTCTCTCTCTCTCTCTCTCTCTCTCTCTCTCTCTCTCTCTCTCTCTCTCTCTCTCTCTCTCTCTCTCTCTCTCTCTCTCTCTCTCTCTCTCTCTCTCTCTCTCTCTCTCTCATTCTCTCATATGAGCTCTCTCTCATGAGCTCTCTCTCATGACCTCTCACATGACCTCTCACACGTTTATGCACACCATTTACACATCCGCCTACTCTCCCTCGATCCACTCTCACCCTTGGACACACTTACATCACAGTTCACCACCATCCTACAGGACTCACCTCTGCAGCTTCCCACACCGCACACATATACACCCTCCACGCACAGGTTCCATGCCCCAAAACCGTTGGTATGATGCAGATTGCCGTGAGCTACGAAAACACCTACGGATTTTAGAGCATAGAGGGGATATTACACACACAGGCACAGCGTCGCATGCAGAGCCTTACTCGTCGCAAACGGCGAGATTGGGAGGAGAGACAATACTGGGATATTTATCATTTGCTCATGAGTCGAGACAGTGCAGTGGCATGGAGACATTTGAGAGAGAGGAGACAGCAGACACCCATCCGAGACCCGACCACTTGGCACAGCTATGCACGGAGCCTATACGAGATACCAGACCAGCCCCCCATCCCCGTACCACAGAGCTCACGTCCTACTACCTCTGACTTCTTCACACCCACTATGGTGGGCATGGCTACACCGGTGCGCGAACCGGCAAATTCGGTACGCTTTTAAGGTTCGTATCATTCGGTTCGAACAGGATCATTAGGTGCGTTGACTTTTTTTGAGGAAAAAAATATGGATTAAAAATGGAACCCTATCGTCGGCGTCCTCATTCCGCATGCGCGCGAGAGTTTTCCTCCGGCCTCCTTGCTTCCTTGCTCCATCAAGTGACACACATTGTTAACTGAGCACTTGTAGCTTGACTCTTCAGCCTTGCTCCACAGTGCACACACCCTCTTGCTTCAGCTGTCCACACACCTTGAGGCTTGTGCTCACTGCTCCTTGCTTCTTCCTCCATTATGCCTCGTGCTATTTCCCACCTTTGGGCCCTTCATACTTCAAGCCATGAATTGGTAAATGCTAATGTTTCTGGTTCGGGGACACGGAGGTGGATGTGCAAGTATTGTGCAAAAACATTTAGCACAACAACCACATGTCTCATTCGACATGTGTCAGCACTAGGAGGGTCTGGCATTTGAGCTTGTCCAAAAGTCCCCGATGACATAGCCGAGGCTGTGCGACATGAGCACAATCTCAACCAAGAGGCGGTGGCATCTCGCAGGCGTGAGTCTGCTGCAGCTTCTATTGATATATTAGAAGACTTGGAAGGTGGATTTAGTGTTGGACCTAGTGCTAGCTCATTTAGAAGCCGTACATCCACCCAACGAGAAGAGAGTGAAAGCTCTACCCCTCTTGAGTCATGTGAGCCGCCAAGCCAGAGACCTAGACAAGGGGGCCTCCATTCTGCTTATCTAAGTACGGGCTTACAGAAGCAACGCCAAAAAGTTGCAGAAATTGAAATTGAGCGTTGCATACTTGAATGCAACCTCTCTTTCAATGTTGTTCGCACGGATGCTTGGAAGAGGATGGTGAGGGCAATAGCCCAAGTGGGACCTACCAATGATGATTGGCATGGGATTCTGTATAATCGCCTATGCACATCCATGCTCATTGAAGAGCAAGAGAGGATTGACCTACAATTAGGATCCATTAAAAGGGGGTGGCAGACCTATGGCTGTTCCATTCTATCCGATGGATGGAGCGACTTTAGACGACGCCACATTATCAATATGATGGTTTCCTCTTGCTTAGGCACTTATTTTCTGAAGACAGTGGATTGTAGTGCTGCGGGTACCCATATCACAGGGGAATACATTTATGAGCATATAAAATCCGCTATAGAAGAAGTAGGAGTTTCCAATGTGGTACAAATAGTGACAGACAATGCCTCTAATTGTAAGAGGATGGGGAGATGATAGAAGCCGAGTTCCCAAGCATTGTCTGGACCCCTTGCAGCGCACATTGTATTGATCTTTTGTTTGAGGACATAGCCAAACTATCATGGTTGGCTCTCGTGCTTTCAGATGCCAAACGCATTATCTCTTTTACAAGAAAGAATCACCAAGCTTTGAGTATCTTTCGTAGTTATAGTGACAAGGAGTTAGTTCGCACATCAGAAACACGATTTGGATATATATATCATGTCTTCTCCCGCTTACACATGTGCCTTGATTCCTTGAGGATGACTGTAATAGATAGAAGATGGATAAGTATGGCAAGAGGAAACACAGAGATTGCACATCATGTGCAAAGAAAGATTTTGGACATGGGTTTTTGGGCAGAGATAGGAAACATTTTGCCTATCTTGAGACAGATTCATGTAATATTACGCTATGTTGACATGGAGGGTTCAACCCTCAAGCTTGTGTACCACATGTACACAAGAATGACAGAGGCGATTCGAGCATCTACGACATTGTCACTATCCAGTTATATTATTATATATATTGAATTTCAATTCTCAAATTTGAAGTTTATGTTCAAATCTTTTTATTTTTTTTAATTATAATGTAGACGTGAGGAGATACTTCAGCTTGTGGAGTCTCGATGGGAGTTCATGTCATGACCTATTCATGGGTTTGCGGCATTACTCCATCCCTACTTCAAAAGCACCACATTATGGAGCCAGGGATCACTGCGACATATGAAAGATTTGTATATGGAGTGTGTCATGGCTCAGAATGAGCAGATCGCTTTTGATAGCGAATTCTCAGCTTATATGGCAAACATTGGCATAGCATATGCACGCCCAATATCTATGCGGATTGATGTTACGTCTTAGCCGCTTGAGTGGTGGAATCATTATGGCTATGGACACCCCACGATCGCTCCATATGCATTACGAGTGTTATCTCGGGTATTTTCTATGTTTTGATCTTTCCGTGCAATGTGTTTACAACTTTATTATTTTGATAATTGATTTGATTTACATTATAAGCCCTTAGCCTTGAAAGTTGATATTAATTTAGGATTGTTCGGGGAGCCCATGTGAGCGTAATTGGAGTGCACTCTCATTGTTGCACACCAAATTACGCAATTGTCTCAGTGTTGCACAACTTCAGCGTGTGCTATATTGCAAAGCCAATCTTCGGCTTTTGCGATCATTGCGAAATCTCAAGGGTCCAAGACAGGTATTGTGTGGAGTCTTCATACGACTACTTGATATCGGAGCTCCAGAGGAGATGATATGGGGGATCTATGCCTTATACGAGAGAGTATCTGGTAGATTCAGATGTCCGAGGGGCTTATCTCATCCACTTGCTAGCACTATCGGGGTGAAGCAAGGATGCCCTCTTTCACCCACCCCCGGTGCATACAGTTAGCACGGAACCTTGTTTTTCATGCTAAAACAAAGCATATTGAGGTACATTATCACTTCATCAGAGAGAAGATATTAGCAAGTGATATTGATCTTGTTTATTGTGAGAACAAATGTGGAGGTAGCTCATATTTTCACTAAAGCATTTGGAGAGAGAAGTTGAAGAAGTTTCAGAAGATGCTTGGATTAGAGGACATGACGTTGAACTTGAGGGGGAGTATTAAGATATCAAGCTCAACATGTGATGATCTAGGATGACACATATCACTTTTTCATTTTTCTGACATGTATAGTGGTCACTCCGGTATATATCAAGGATACGTCATTGAGCTTTACTAGATTTATCTACCGAGAGTGATGGCACATTTGTTTCTTGCCAGCTCACTCAGACATTAGGATTTTTCCGTATGTACTTTTCTTTATATATTGCACTTGTTGTATTGTTGTTTTAGGTCATTCTTGTACATTCCTTTTATGTAATAGAAGAAGAAGAAGAAGAAGATTATTCTTCCTTGCTTCAATCTGTGTGTGTGCTTATCCTTCATTGTGAGAGAGAGTATGTGTGTGTGAGAGAGAGCTCTCTTCCTTATCTCCTTCCTCGTGACATTCAGAACCTCCCTGTTCTCTTCCATCCAGCAATAAGAGTTTCAGTGTCGCCAATCCCAACTGGTATCATATCCAAAGCTACAAACAAAAAGAACACTGCCACAGCCTAACAGTTTTAAATCTCAAAAATACTACAGCACAAACTTGTCACAATTCATTCTACTTCCTAATCAAACACCATCCAGTATAAATTGTTGAGCATCAAAAGAGATTCAAAGACCACCATAAGCATCAAACACGTTCAAAAGTTGTTCAATCCCATTCAAACATGAATTTAAATTTTCAAAACTAAAAAGTCCCCTTTAAGCCACATCCAAATGTTTTTCAAAGGGTCAAGTAAAAGTAACAAATAAGAAAAGAAAAAATCAGACACCCTAACCTTGGCACGCTTCTTCTTAAATTGAGGACGATCTGCGACAACAATATTCTTTTTCCTGCGAGCATTAGCATAAAGCCCAGAGTTGAAAGTGTCAAGGCCTCCAGTACCTCTGCTTTTTGCATTCTCATCTGTACCAGCTGCCGCATCCCCCTCACTCCTTTGCATCACCAATAATGCTTCTTTCTTCCTTTCACGTCCCTCAATAATTCGAAATTCTTTATCATTTGATCGGTTTCTTTGAGCTTCATCACTATATGCAACAGCCCGCTGTTTCTCTGAAGGTGGCTCAAGAACTAAGAAATTATTTTGAGCTAGTATTATGCCAACTGCAGGAACCTGAAAATAGGAGAATGATTCAACCATAAGTTTAAGCTATGAATCCAAATCACTAAAAAGCATCTTTGCTAAACTTCTTGACCAAAAACCTGCCTTAATTTGATGCGGAGCTCAACATCCTGGGTTGCCACAAAGAAGTGTTCAGGATTTCGTTCCCCAACTAGGTTCTCTAAACAATCACCTGCAGGCTTCAAAGGCTCATGATTACACCTAAATCAAACAAATACAATTGTCAGAACTGTGCTGAGAATAAAAAAGAAATTCAGCATTAAAAGAATAAATAGATATGGATACTTGGCAGCATCAAGTCCCTTGGCAAGTGACAAGGCTTGAGAAAAAGGGGCGCCAAGTCTTTTCAATTCAGCAATCACACATCTGCACATGAGAAGACCCAGCTCATCAATTGGAAAATTTTGCAGCATAATGAAAACAACATTCCTTTAAAAAGCAAATAAAACACACCTCCCTTTTCTTTACTTCAAAGCTCTCAAACAACATGAGACAGGTATCCCAAGGAAAAGGTCACAAGGAAAACAGAAATAACACCACATTCAAAGACCCCTTCTATGCACATTACCTGTATGATTATGCTAGATGAGGATAGCCCATTTGGGATTTTATTCTCATGGTTTTGTTCCATATATAGCATGTTGTTGTTGTGCGTGCATGCATGTGGGTGTGCATGGGTGCATGGGAGGATGTGTGCATGTGTGGGTGGGTACATGCATAGCGCATTTAAATCACAATTTAAAGGTCCATAATAAAAACCGTAAAAATCGTACACGATTTAAATCATAGGGCACGATTTTTTTGCACTTAAGCATGATTTTCTTTTAAAACTGCAGCTTGCAAGCTTGGAGGTTATTTCAAAAAACGTGTCGTTTGCGGCCTGATTCATTCGCGCCATCGGGAGCTTTCATAGAGAGAAAGAGAGAGAGAGTAATCAGCTGCCATACTAATCGTTCACCATTGCTGAGTTCGGAGTGTTTCATCGTTCACGGTTCAACCGTTAACGTATGTAAAGTGCTTCCCATTTTTGGGAATCAGTTTACAGCCAAAGAGATGAGAGAGAGAGAGGGGAGAGTCTAGTCTTGTAAGCTGTAGAGAGCCCTTTGCCTTGAGTCCTTGACCCTTCGAGCGTATGACTATAACTATGGGTCGTACTCCTTCTGATATCTGATCCCATATTAAGGTGACTCGACCTAATACTTGGGAATGCAAGTATTGCAAGGGTATCTATATAGGTAGTGCATCACATATCAAAGCACACCTTCTTGGTTTGAGAGGTGGTGGCATTGGAAAATGTCACTTTGTACCTCAACAAATCATGGAGGACTTGACTGCGAAATTGCAATTGAGTCGAGGTGTTGGGAGTATGGAAGTGGGTGAAGATTCTCTTGAAACTCTTGAGATGCATCCTAATGTTGGAGTCCTCTACCACACCTTTGAAAAGGGCTCGCACTCATAGCGTGAGCTCTAGTGGTGCATAGGCCGATGTTGTGGCTACTCCATCTTCACGTGCACGGCCACCCGCTAATAGTGGTCCCATACCTAGGAATTTGCCAGAGAGCAATGTCTTCATGCATCAATGCAAAAACAAGCAATGGAAGAAACCAAGAAAGAGATCACTAAATTATTTATTTTATGTGGCATCTCCTTCAATGTACCCAACAATACTGCATGGAAGAGGGCAATGCGACCTATCACTCACATCGGCACTCCTTGGGAAGGACCATCGGGGAGAGTTCTACGTACTAGTGAGCTTACTTGAGACCTATCAGCCGCAAAGGCACTCTTTGGGAAGGACCATTGGGAAGAGTTCTACGTACTAGTGATCTTACTAAACAAAAGCTTGCAATAGAGGCTCAGATGTTATAATTACGTGCTACATGGAAGAAATATGGGTGTTCCAATTTATGTGATGGATGGTCCAATATGCGCAAGAGGAACGTGTATAACATTATGGTTTCCTCTTGCAAAGGAACTATGTTTCTACGTGCCATTCAAGCACATGCACCTCGGACTGTTGTCACAGGTGAATTCATATTCTCCCATGTGAAAAAAGCCATAGAGGATGTAGGGTCACATAATGTCATTCAAGTGGTCACATACAATGGATCCAATTGTGTGACTATGGGTCGTATGCTAGAGCAAGAATACCCCAAAATCACATGGACCCCTTGTGCGAGTCATGGTTTAGACCTCTTCATGGAAGATATAGGAAGCTCGCCATGGGTTGAGAACATTCTTAGTAAAGCAAAATTCATAGTGAAGTTCGTGACTGGCAGACCCAAAGTCCAAAATATATTCCGTTCACATAGTGATTTGGAGCCTCAAAAGCCAACCTTCACACGATTTTGTTATATATTCATTGTATTGGACAGAGTATTGAGAGTGAGGAAAGGTCTCCTACGTACAGTTGTAGCAGAGGACTGGTAGGAGAGGAGTGGTAAGTTGTAGCAGAGGAGTGGTATCTGATACCTAAGAGGAGAGGTGGAGATCCTTTATTTATGCGATTTTCATCACTTGTCATAGGAGAGGATGCCTTATGGCCGAAGGCAAGGGTTCTCATTGCTTCCATTCAACCAGTATATTCTGTGCTTCGTATCATAGACATGAAGGGAAACACACTTGAACTTGTGTATGAGTATATCAGTCATATACAAGAATGCATTGCTGATGTATCAGGTCTTCCAAATTCAGCGTACGTGATCTATTTCATGAATCATTATTCATATTATAATTTATATCATCGTGATTTGTGTTTTTCTTTATTTTTAAAAACTTTTACAGGCGTCATGATTTGTGTGAAGTTGTGTGTGGGAGATGGGATTGGTTTCACAAGCCAATCCACGTAGTTGCTCACATACTTCACCCTTTATGGAGATCTGAGGCCCAAGATACATACATCACTTTAGAGGATAGTTGGATAGAGTACTTGGGACGATGAACGGTAGGAGATATGGCATTGTATTCACAGTTGCATAAAGAACATCTGCAATTTCGGTCCATGGAGAGGTATTTTGGACAGCCCATTGCGCGATTGAGAGAGAATCGGGTTTCCCCTATCACTTGGTGGGAAATATATGGTGTTGATACTCCTCTATTGGTATGTTTCTCTAAAGATATGATTTCTTTTCTATTATTATTATGATGGATTCATTATACTTATCTATATAAATTGTCATGACTCATATTCCTCTTCATAGAGGAAATTAGCACTAATGATGATGATGATTCACTTGCCGACATAGAGAGAGTCATGGATCTTCATAGTGATAGTGGATCTACCTCCTCATGCGCTAGTTCATTTGATGAGATATTGAGATTGATGATATTGTAGATGAAGAGTCCGAGCCTTGACTTCCGATGCTTGACTCTTAAGATTTTATTGTTATTGTTCATGACTCATGATGTATTCAGATTTCACTTTCGAGATTCCATATTATTCTCGACTCTTTATGCTATGTTTGTAGTACTTACAGTTTTATTCATTCATGGATCATATTTGTTGTCACTTGTGGTAACTTGTAAGTTGTAACTTGTACAGTATACTTAAAAGTTTCTTGACTCACGTCTTTGCATTCTTATGAATTGTAATGAAATGATGAATGTTTTACATTTGATTCACTATAGTCTATTATCTATTGTCTAATTGTCTATGCTTGAAGCTTCATATGTTTCTATATAGTTATCTATACTTTCTATGAAAAAAAAAATAAAAATCTCTTTGACTGGATAAAAACTCTAATTTTTATTTCGAGTTTGAACGATCTAAACGATTTAAACAATTAAATCTCGGCTTAAATCTCTCGATCACACTATGGATACATGTAGATGTGTGTATATGAGGGTGTATATCTCTCTCTATGTTAGTGTATGTGTGTGCAAACGCGCATGCACGTGTGCGTGCTCGTGCATGCATGTGTGTGCAAGCGTGCATGTGTGTGCCCACATGCATGTGGGTATGTGAGCGCGAGTGCAAAAATAGGAACAATCATGTAGGAAGAGGGTAAGCTCTTCAAGAGAATTGCCACTGCTTATTCTTAGGTGGGAGTATCCATCCTAGCTAGTTTAGTCATATAGCATTTAAATTTGTTTATATGTTTTACCACTACTATTGAGTCATCCATATCTAACAGATAGAAGGAAAATCAAAAGTGATACAAGGGATTGTTGTTTCCTTGCACCCATAGTACAAAAGTGAGATTTAAAACATAAATTTAAATCATGTAAATCATGAAAATTTAAAAAAAAAAATAAAAATTTTAAGGTTTTTTGTCATCATGAGCGATTTTTATTTTATTTGGTATATTTTCATTCATCATGGCATATAAAAGTCTCTCCAATTCTCCTTAACATTCGAAATCCTTTATAATTACAAAGGGACCTTGAACTAATGCAACTTTGATAGTATCTTGATCTTCTTGATACTTTAACGACAACACACGAAACCTATACGACTCTATCCATAACTCAAACTGTCAAATACACCAAGGTTTTTGGACTTGGTGATGAATGTCATGCAAGAAATACAAAGTGAGCTCTCCAAGGTATCTTTGATTGATCTCCCTTCTACTCTCCAAGCATCTTCCATTGATCTATATGGACTACAATTCTATTTACTCTCCAAGTGTGAACAAGATTTGAACAAGACTAAAAAAACCCATAAACAAGATCTAAACAAGACTTAAAAAAATGTAAAGTAAAAAAGCTTTTTATGCATAGAACCGTTATCGGAGATTTAGATCATGATTGAGATTTTCACAATTAAAAAGGATCAATTTTTTAAACTAGGCTTGCACCAAAAATTTCCTCTACCTTGATCCGAGCTTCACTTGTACTCTTGATGCTTGTAAGGTGATATATATATATATATATATATATATATATATATATATATATATATATATATATATATATATATCTATATATATATCTATATATATATAGATATATATATATATCTATATATATATAGATATATATATAGATATATATATATATATATATATATATATATATATATATATATATATATATATAGATATAGATATAGATATATATATATATATATATATATATATATATATATATATATATATATATAGATAGATAGATAGATATCATAGTTAGCCAGGTACGATCCGTACGACAGGTACGATACTTATTAGTACTATACTAGGTACGTACTAATCATGAGGTACGAATCCGTACGATATTAGTACGAAATTTTTTTCCCTCTTTTTTTAATTTTTTTTTTTGAAATTTCATAAGCTATATGTAAAATACATATATACATAGCTAATCTAGTAAAGATGGATGTGAAATATCTCCATAATATATATGTCATATATACACGACGCATGTAAGTTATGCCGCATGCGCAATGTGCATCTATGATTCAGACAATGACAAAATGTGTAACATTATCATTTATGCAATGCAATTTTACTAATTTGCATTTTGTGCATTGTGCATTAGGCAATGTGCATTTACCATTCAAATTGTGCATCATTTATTTCACGACTTTGGACTCATATGTGCATTGTAATTTATGCATCATCACTTGTGTAGCATGCTATGTGCAATAATGGTGTCAATGATCAACAATCAAACTTCAAAGTTTCAATCAAAACATATAAATTATAACTTATAATCATGGCACATGCCTTGAGTCACACAAATTATAATACATCATCATCATCAATCATAACTCATGAGTCATCAATAAATTATAATCACTAATGTCCACAGACCACAATCATAAAAACAAATGCCAACTATCATAATGTCATAATGTCATAATGTCATAAATGTCAAATGATAAATCATAAATCACAATACATATGAATCGTGAATCATGATCATCAATGATCACTCAATGTCATTATCGGAGTCATCTGGCTCATCTAAAGAATCCTCTGATGTCATCTCATAAGTAGATGACACTGGACTCTCTATGGGACTAATAATATTCCCCTCATCATCAAACTGAGAGGAATGATGTCGAGAAGGTAAGATCGTCCTCCTCATATATGTGGCCGTATGTAGGGATGCTCTGCTCGTACCGGCCTCCTCTCCAAACTCGATCCACGTCGAATGATCAATCCCTTCCCACGACCACGGACCACTGTGATGCCTCTACTGGTACTGGTACGGCTCCGAGTTTTCCTCACATCTATAGAGGATAGCTCTCTATAAAGCTCAGCAAATAGGAAGTCATCATCATCCTCATGCATCTCATCTCCTGGGCGAGGCATGGTGCTCATAATGGCCAAAATGTATCTACATCAACCTAAAATAGAAAGAAATTTCAGATAGTCATTAAAAATTCATACATTATAATTTATAATGTATAATTTATATATAAAAATTAAATCGCACTTACTTGCTTCAATGTCTCCATGTTTGGTATGTTCTCCAACATCCTCAAGTTACTACGGCAGTAAATCAACTTCTCCATCTGCTCAGGGCTAAGTCTATTCCTTACTTTTGTATGAATAAGAGAAAAGGCACTCCAGTTTCTCTCACAGGCTCCGGATGAGCAATCCTGTGAGAGAACCATAATAGCATATGTAGATAAAGTGGAGAAGCTGAATCCAAAATTCTACCACCAAAAAAGAGGCTTCACCATAGAAGCCCTATCCCAACATGAAGGGAATGTGAATGCTTAGTTTCCTCTCTCATCCAAGTAACAACTGATATGCTCTAACATCTCATTATGCAAGTGAGAGGGAATAACCCGTGACATGTATGAAAGTCTATCGGAAAGTAACTCGATATATGTATATAGCGCGGGGCTTTTAAATGCAAGATGCAATAGACCCGCAAATCCATGAATAGGTCTATGCATCCATGTCCATCTCCTCAATGTCACCTAATGAAAAAAGAAATAGCTTATAAGTGCTTCAAAATTATCAATTAAGGAATGCAACATGCTTTTCAATTTAGTAATTTACAAATGATAATATTTCTTACCTCAAGCACCTCATTGACTTGCTCCGTAGTGACAAGAGTGGCTTCCCTAATATCATCTATGGCTCTCCTCATCATATGTATGAGGAGCCCCAAGGTGGCACCCTCACAATCTGTCATGCGTAAAACTCTATAATTAGGTGTCAAAATATTTAAGACAGCTTTCACATTCTCCCAAAACTCCTCGTCCAAGCATAGCCTCTACATGCTCTTTGATTCCTCCAATGAGCTCTCATCCCAATCATTCCATAGAGGAGAGACCACTCTCTGTCTAAGAGGGATTCTGACCTCAAGAAGGCGTGAAAGCACAATCCACATATATGCAAAGCGAGTGGTAGTGGGCTTTTTTATTTCAAGTTTACTATGCTCTCTAAACATGGATAACACTTTCCCTTTCTGTGTGAAAAATGTCACCATGCTAGAGGCTTTTTGTGTGCAAGCCTTTACCCATGAAAGCTTCCCTGCAAATAGAAACATCCACACATACATCATGATAATGATTCATGAAAGCCAGAAACATATTGACACATGCACATGCACATGCAATACATGCACATGCAATGCACATGCACATGCACATGCACATGCACATGCACATGCACATGCACATGCACATGCACATGCACATGCACATGCAATGCACATGCACATGCACATGCACATGCACATGCACATGCACATGCACATGCACATGCACATGCACATGCACATGCACATGCACATGCACATGCACATGCACATGCACATGCACATGCACATGCACATGCACATGCACATGCACATGCACATGCACATGCACATGCACATGCACATGCACATGCACATGCACATGCACATGCACATGCACATGCACATGCACATGCACATGCACATGCACATGCACATGCACATGCACATGCACATGCACATGCACATGCACATGCACATGCACATGCACATGCACATGCACATGCACATGCACATGCACATGCACATGCACATGCACATGCACATGCACATGCACATGCACATGCACATGCACATGTGGATACTAGATCTACATGATTCATGAAGCATGATAAATTTTAAAAACTTTATATAAAAAATAGAATTACCTATATCCTCCATCAATAGATCAAGGCAATGTGTAGCACAAGGAGTCCATACAATATGCTTATATTCTTCCTCTAAGAGCTTTCCCATATACCGACAATTGCTCGCATTGTCGGTTACA
>CM035426.1:109023693-109053693 GCA_020310875.1 Ceratopteris richardii | reverse complement strand
CACTTGAATTTCCGTTGCTACTCCCCCAAACTCCTATGTTTTATGTAGCCAAATTTAATGGAACAAACCCAACTCATGAAAATGAAAAGGAGAAATGAACACACAAACACAGTTTTCGAAAAAACTTCCCACTAATATCACCTAGTAAGGCCTCTTTCACATCAAGCGGAGCCCTCAAAAAACTACGAATTGTATTCTGACGCGTGGAGAGAAGTATTCAGATGGGACCGGAAGCACCTCAACATTCAAACTCCATGTCACGGTACTGGACGGAGAGATTTGTTCCGACCCTTCCCTCTCGCCTTGCACAACTTTCACTACCAAGTGGATTAAAAATCCATTAAAAAAATTAATTTTCCAAATAAGGCCTATTTCACATAAAGCATAGCTCTCAAGAGACAAGTCGCTCCTACGAATTGTATTCTGATGTGTGGAGAGAGGTATTCAAATAGGACCGAAGGCACCTCAACATTGAAACTCCACGTCATGGTACTAGGAGGTGGGATCATGCCCCGCACAACTTCCACCTTCTAAGTGGAATAAAAATCCATTAAAAAAAAATAACCTTCCAAATAAATTATGCGAAATCTTCTTTTCCATACTGAATCGACTCCACCTCTCTTTGATTCACACAATGCGGAGGTACACTAAACTTACTTCATAATTCCACCTCTAATGTGAATAGGTGACCGATGGCACACATCTTTTACTGTTATTTTCTGGTGGAAAAGCCATATTTTGAATGTCAATTCCGGTGGAAATATGTGAAACGGGCCTAAATTATGTGAAATCTGCTTTGGCATGCTGAATCGTCTCCATCTCTCCTTGATTCACATAGCGCAGAGGTAGAGTAAACTTACTCTAGAGTTCCACCCCAATATGAATAGGTGACCGATGGCACACATCTTTTACTATTATTTCTGGATAGAAAAGCCATATTTTGCATGTCGATTCTGGCGGTTATATGTGAAATGGGCCTAGGAGTACTCGTTGTTCCACTTAGTTCATTCCTACGTTCTTTTGCTTCGCAGTTTTCATGCATGTGATGTGAGCATGAGTATGCTCAAAACTCCTCATGTAACCTAAAACAAGACACAAACGGAGACTAATCAACACAGATGAAAAACATGCATAGAATACATCCCAATTCCAATGTATGCAATGTGGTTCGGACTCGTGAGAAAGGATTCGGACCCCTTAGATTGCATGTTTCAAATGTGGACTTCACTTGGTTGTTGTGGTAACATACCTCAAAGGAAAAAGTGAGAAATTTTGATGTAGTAGGCGATTTCTACAATTGCACGGGATCCTTTTCATCAATTTCATAAATGACACATCGATAAACATTTTTCTTTGTTTTTCATGTGTAGTTCCCTATACGAAAACATGTTTCAATAAAGTGGTGAAGCTAGGCACGCCCCAAGGACGCTAAAAATCTTACTTTTCCGTTTAATCCAAATATGATAAATATCTTTTGCTAAAATTATAAAATATAAAAAAATACCAAATGAATGGTCCTAAAAATATATAATTATAAAGGGGAAATATATGTCTTCTAACTTTAATGCATTTTTGGCTGAATGTGGGATAAAACATCAGTGTACAGTGCCATATACACCTCAACAGAATGCAGTTGTTGAATGGAAGAACATGTCACTCATGGAGATGGCAAGGTGTATGGTCAAGAGTCAGGCTTTACCACATAGTTTCTAGCTTGAGGCTGTCATGTATGCAGCATATGTACTTAACAGGTGTCCCACTAAAGCATTGTAGTCTATCACTCCATATGAGGCTTGGCATGGTTGCAAGCCATCTGTTGCTCATTTGCATGTTTTTGGTTGTCTGACACATTAGTGCTTGAACAACATCACAGGTAATTGGATGATAAAGTAGTAAAATGTATTTTTGTTGGGTATAGTTCTGAAAGCAAAGGCTATCGTCTATATCATCCACAAACTAAATGCATTTTGGTTAGCCGTGATGTTGTTTTTGTGGAAGATGTTATTCAGCCTTTACTTTCATGTACGAAGGAGACATTTGTTAGCTCCAAAGACATGTATGATACTTTGTTGCCTCTTTTTATAGGTGGACAATCTAGTGCTAGTCCTATTGAGGCAACTTCTCAGCCTTTAC
The DNA here is from genome assembly GCA_020310875.1 of Ceratopteris richardii. Lineage (NCBI taxonomy): Eukaryota > Viridiplantae > Streptophyta > Polypodiopsida > Polypodiales > Pteridaceae > Ceratopteris > Ceratopteris richardii. The sequence continues at coordinate 109,051,560 of CM035426.1, read as the reverse complement.
ATGTTTCATGTGATGATGTAGATCATTCCATTTTTTATGTTGATTTGCATGATGCACTCGTTGATGAGAGAGCTGATATTGAGGAGGAAAAAACTATCCCAAACTGACTAGTGCAAACTTTGCGTGACAACAAATTAGATGCACCTCTATCTTACCGTACTCATTCCACCTCTCATAGTGCCTCGTTTGCATCATATTGCTATGCTATGGCTGCCTCTAGTCTTTTTGATGAGATTGCGCCTGTTTCGTTTGATGAAGCACAAAATTCTGAACATTGGATGTCTAAAATGCAGTATGAATATGATGCTATCATGAAAAATGGTACCTGGCCTTTATATGACTTGACTCTTAGAAAGAAGGCCATTGGCACTAAGTGGGTATACAAGCTGAAGCTAAACCTGATGGAACAGTTGACAGGTATAAGACTAGGCTTGTTGCAAAGGGTTATGCGCAGGAAAGAGGCATTGATTTTGATGAAACCTTTGCACCTACATGCCGAATGACTACAATTGGTAGCATCTGTGCACTTGCAACTCATCATGGTTGGAATGTACTTCAATTGGACATTAAAATAGTATTTTTGAATGGTAAATTGCATGAAGAAGTGTATGTTTTTCAGCCTCGTGGCTTCGTGCAGAAAGTGCATGAAAACCAAGTGTGCAGGTTAAAGAAGGCATTATATGGTTTAAAGCAAGGACCACGTGCTTGGTATGAAAAGATACATGCTTATCTGATTCCACATGGATTTGAGAACAATCCAATTGAAAGCACCTTGTATGTTAAGCATGCTAATGATGTGCTTCTGATCATTGTTGTGTATGTTCATGGCATGCTACTCACTAGTCCTCATGAGAAGCATATCGCTGATTTCAAGGCTGATTTTGATGTGTGTGAACACTCTAGGATTGTCGGGGCACTTTTTTCCCTCTTTAGGAGGTTTTTTTTCCGCAGCTTGTATATACGCCTGTTGCCCTAATGGGCTACTTATCTTTGTACATTCTAATGGTAATACATTCAATATTGTGTGTTGTGCTCCAAGCTTCTTCTTCTTCCTTGTGTTGTTTATGTGCTTCTGCAGACGTCTAACTCCAACAATTGGTATCATAGCAGGTCGCTATTTCATCTAGGGCATTGTTGACACTCCTCCGGTTGTAGTCTCAGAATCGCGATCTGAGCTCGTTTCGGCCTCTCAACGCACTATCGTAATGCTTGTGCATGCTGTTTTGTCTTTTTGTGCCAAAGGTATATACTAGTTTCGGTTCGCCAGTATAAGCGTCTCAAAGTCTGCTATAGTTTTAGCAGAATTCATCTAAATAGTTCTATTCAACTTTTTGAGATACACTCAATTTTTTGCATCAAGGTATTTTAGTCACCGGCCATGGTTGAAAGCAGTGATGTATTTCGTATGTTGGTTGTTGAGGATAAGTTGGATGGTACCAACTACCCTTTATGGGCTTATATGATGCGACATGTATAGGTTGCAAAAGGACTGTGGAATATTGTGTAGGGTGTCGAAAGACGTCCTGTTACACCTACAAATACAAGTACTACAAATACAAGTGTTGGAGCTAATGGAGATGGTGTCGAAGACGATGATATTCTGCACATTCCTGTTCGTGCTACGGTTTTTGCTACACCTACTGTAGAGCAAATTCATTGGGATGGCAGAGATGCTCAGACACATGCACTGATAGCTTTGTCTATCAAACGTGCCATTATTCCTCACATTCACTCTTGCAGAATAGCTAAGGCTTGGGATACACTTACCACATTATACCAGGCTAGGAATGAGGCTCGTGTTGCTTACCTCCGAAAACAGTTAGAGAGTGAGCACATGAATGAAGGTGATTCTATGGACAGCTTTCTAACAAAGATCAAAGACTTGAAGGAACAGTTGATTTCTGCTGATGAGGTTATAGCAGATAGCTCACTTGTGCAGACTGTTCTGAATGGTCTTCCTGATTCATATCAGTGTTTTGCTTCTACGCTTCGTTTGATGATGAAAGGCAATCCAAATGCCTTGTCATTTGAGGAGTTAGTCTCTGTTTTATTGCACGAAGACCAATCTAGGCAGAATAGATCTATTATGCATGTTGCAGATCAAGCTTTCCTTGCTAGTCAGAAGGGCAAAGGTTAGCTCTTCTACTAGTAAGCAGAAATCTGCAAATGTTGCACATTCGAAGAAGGAAGACAAAGATGAGAAGAAATTAGAAAAGCACAAATTATTTTGCAAATACTATAAAGCAAATGATCATGTCATCAAGAGCTGTCCAAAACTGGCTACTAAAGAGGCAAAGAAGAAAGAGGCCAAAATGGTTGTTGCAGAGGCCTCTACACCCAAAATAGAGTGTGCTAATCTTGTGTAGGAAGAAGAATGGGTGTTTACTACTATTTGCAATTTTGACCCATCTTCTCATGAGCAGTGCATGTCTGTAGTAGACTCAGATGTTTGGTACTTTGATAGTGGGGCGACCAAACATATTACCTCACAGCATAGTTTCTTCCCTTCACTCGAGATTGCCCCTATAGGGAATACTGTCACATGCACCAACGACTCCTCTTATCTTGTCATGGGAGTTGGTAAGATCATTCTGATTACTGCTGATGGTAGTTCTTTCACTTTGTCAGATGCTTTATTTGTACCAGGGATCAAGAAAAATCTGTTATCAGTTTCTGCATTAGCCAAGATTGGCTTGGTTGTGAAATTTATTGATGACAGACGTACAATTCATGATCTATCAAATGGTGACATTATTATTCCTTCTGGCATTTTATGTCGTGGGTTGTATAAGCTCATACAATATGAAAGATCTATGAATGATTCAGCATGTGTAGTACATGATTCTCAGGCTATGTCAGATGCAAAGCTTTGGCATGCACACTTTGGTCATCTGAATTTTGCTAGTTTGCTATACTTGTGGAAATCGGATATGGTGTCTTCTTTGCCCAAGCTTGAGGCACCTGAAAAACATATCTTTGAAGGCTATATTTTGGGCAAAATGCAACGTTCCTCCTTTCCAAAAGATGGTTCAGTTTGGGCTACGTGGAAATTGCAGCTTGTACATATTGATGTCTATGGTCCTATGCATACACCTTCTTTTGGAAACTATCTTTACTTTGTGACTTTCATTGATGATTTTTCTAGGCATGCATGGTTATATCCACTCAAAGCAAAGTTCGAAGTGTTTATTTGCTTCAAATAGTTTTTGGTTCTGGCTGAAAATCTGTCCACATGTAAAATGGGCACCCTCCATTCTGATCGAGGGGGGTAATATATGTCTTCTAACTTTAATGCATTTTTGGCTGAATGTGGGATAAAACATCAATGTATAGTGCCGCATACACCTCAACAGAATGAAGTTGCTGAGCGAAAGAACATATCACTTATGGAGATGGCAAGGTGTATGGTCAAGAGCCAGGTCTTACCACATAGTTTCTAGCTTGAGGTTGTTATGTGTGTAGCATATGTACTAAACAGGTGTCCCACTAAAGCAGTGCAGTCTATCACTCCATATGAGGCTTGGCATTATCGCAAGCCATTTGTTGCTCATTTGCGTGTTTTTGGTTGTTTGGCATATGCATTAGTGCTTGAACAACATCGTAGAAAATTGGATGATAAAGCAGTAAAATGTATTTTTGTTGGGTACATTTCTGAAAGTAAAGGCTATCGTATGTATCATCCATAGACTAACTGCATTTTGGTTAGCCCTGATGTTTTTTTTGTGGAAGATGCTATTCAGTCATTGCTTTCATGTACTAAGGAGACATCTGTTAGCTCCAAAGACATGTATGATACTTTGCTTCCTCTTTTTATAGGTGGACAGTGTAGTGCTAGTCCTATTGAGGCAACATGTCAGCCTTTGTAGGTTTCATGTGATGATGTAGATCATCCCATTTCTGATGTAGATTTACATGATACACTTGTTGATGAGAGAGCTGATATTGAGGAGGCAAAAACTATGCCAAAATGGCTGGTGCAGACTTTGTGTGATAGCAAATTAGATGCACCTCTGCCATATCGTACTCGATCAAGCTCTCATAGTGCCTCTTTGCATCAGATTGCTATGTTATGGCTGCATCTATGATGAGAATGAACCTATTTCTTTTGATGAAGAAAATTGGATGGCTGCTATGCAATCTGAATATGATTCTATAATGAAGAATGGTACTTGGTCTTTACGTGACTTGCCTTTGCCATTGGCACTAAGTGGGTATACAAGCTAAAGCGTAAGCCTGATAACAATTGATAGGTATAAGGCTAGGCTTGTTGCAAAGGGTTATGCATAGGAGAGAGGCATTGATTTTGATGAGACCTTTGCACCTACTTGCCGAATGACTACTGTTCATAGCATCTGTGCACTTGCAGCTCATCATGGTTGGAATGTACATCAGTTAGATATCAAAACAACATTTTTGAATGGTGACTTGCATGAAGAAGTGTATGTTTTTCAGCCCTATGGCTTTGTGCAGAAAGGGCATGAGAACTAGGTGTGCAAGTTAAAGAAGGCATTATATGGTTTAAAGTAAGCACCATGTGCTTGGTATGAAAAGATACATGCCTATCTGATTGCACATGGTTTTGAGAATAGTCCAATGGAAATCACCTTATATGTTAAGTGTGCTAATGATGTACTTCTGATCATTGTGGTGTATGTTGATGACATGCTGCTCACTGGTCCTCATGAGAAGCATATTGCTGATTTCAAGGCTGATTTACATGCCTCATTTGAGATGTCTGATTTGGGGCATTTGCATCATTATTTGGGCATTCAATTTATGCACGTTGATGGTGGAATGGCTTTGTGTCAAACGAAATATATTGACACATTATTGCAACATTTTGGCCTTGAAGACTATAAGCCTATTGCCACTCCTATGGAGATAGGTTTACGATTGATTCTTCATGATGTTGGAGATGCATTTGATGTTGTTCTCTATCAATAGGTTGTTGGATGCTTGATTTACTTATGCATTACTCGACCAGATATTCAGTTTTTTTTTCTCATAGATGAGCAGGTTTATGCATTGCCCAGGTGTCAAGCATTGGTAGGCGATTAAACACATCTTTCGCTACTTGAGTGGTACCCCAACTACTTGGATTGTTTTATCACAAGGGGGGATCACTACCACCAGATTTGCATGCTTTTTCTAACAGTGATTAGGTTGGTTGCTATGACACTCGTGTGTCCACTAGTGGCTTTTGCTTCATGCTTTGTAGCTCATGTATATCTTGGTTGAGCAAGAAGCAGCCTATTGTGGCCACTTCCAATTGTGAGGCTGAGTATAGGGCAGCTTTCACAATGACTGTTGAGTGTGTGTGGCTCAGATGCCTTATGTCCGATTTGGATGTTGGTCAGTCTTCTGCCACCACCATCTTCATTGACATTTAGAGCGCATTGGAAGTTGCGAGGAACCCTGTGTTCCATGCTCGCACTAAGCACATTGAGGTGCATTATCATTATGTCAGGGAGAGGTTCTCTGCTGGGGAGATTAGCTTGGCATATGTGCCGACACAGGAGAACATTGCAGACCTTTTTACGAAGGCTCTACCTAGGGAGAAGTTTGAAGCTTTCTGCAAAGCTTTGGGCTTACTTCCTTTTGTGGATTGATTCCACACAGCTTGGCACTTCCTTATTCATGAGTGCCAGCTCCTTGTTCGCTGCATTACTCCTAGGGGGGATTCGTTGATATATTTAGGTAGTGATGTGTGTGAACACTCTAGGACCACCGAGGCACTTTTTTCCCTCTTTAGGAGCTTTTTTTCCCCCGGCTTGTATATACGCCTATTGCCCTAACGAGCTACTTATCTTTGTACATTCTAGTGGTAATACATTCAGTGTTGTGCTCCAAGCTTCTTCTTCTTCTTTCTTGTGCTTTTCGTGTGCTTCCGTAGACGTCTAACTCCAACAACTTACACACCTAGTTTTCATGCCCTTTTTGCACAAAGCCACGGGGCTGAAAAACATACACTTTTTCATGAAAGTCACCATTCAAAAATGTTCTTTTAATGTCCAACTGATGTACATTCCAACCATGATGAGCTGCAAGTGTACAAACGCTACAAATAGTAGTCATTCGACAAGTAGGAGCAAAGGTTTCATCAAAATCAATGCCTCTTTCCTATGCATAACCCTTTACAACAAGACTATCTTTATACCTATCAATTGTTCCATTAGGTTCACACTTCAGATTGTATACCCACTTAGTGCCAATGGCCTTCTTGCCAGGAGGCAAGTCACATAAAGACCAGGTACCATTTTTCATAATAGCATCATATTCAGATTGCATTGTAGCCATCCAATGTTCAGAATTTTGTGCTTCATCAAACGAAACAGGTTCAGTCTCATCAAAGAGACTGGAGGCAGCCATAGCATAGCAATCTGATGCAAAAGAGGCACTATGAGAGCCTGAATGAGTATGATATGACAAATGTGCATCTAATTTGTTGTCACACAAAGTTTGCACCAGCCATTTTGGCATAGTTTTTGCCTGCTCAATATGAGCTCTCTCATCAACAAGTGCATCATGTAAATTTGCATAAAAAATGGAATGATCTGCATCATCACATGAATCCTACAAAGGCTAAGAAGTTGCCTGATTAGGACCAGCACTAGACTATCCACATGTAAAAAGAGGTAGCAAAGTATCATACATGTCTTTGGAGCTAACAAATGTCTCCTTAGTACATGAAAGTAAGGGCTGCATAGAATCTTTCACAAAAACAACATCACAACTAACAACAATGCATTTAGTCTGTGGATGATACAGACGATAACCTTTGCTTTCACAACTATACCCAACAACAATACATTTTATTGCTTTATCATCCAATTTTCTACGATGTTGTTCATGCATTAATGCATATGCCAAACAACCAAAAACACACATATGAGCAACAAATGGCTTGCGACCATGCCAAGCATCATATGGAGTGATAGACTGCAGCACTTTAGTGGGACACATGTTAGGTACATATGCTGCACACATGATAGCCTCAAGCCAAAAACTATGTGGTAAAGCCTGACTCTTGACCATACACCTCGCCATCTCCAGAGTGACATGTTCTTCTCTTCAGCAACTCCATTCTGTTGAGGTGTATACGGCACTATACACTCATGTTTTATCCCACGTTCAGCCATAAATGCATTAAAGTCAGAAGACATATATCCCCCTCCTCAATTAGAACGGAGGGTTACCATTTTACATGCTGACAGATTTTCAACCAAAACTAGAAACTGTTTGAAGCACATAAACACTTAGGACTTTGCCTTCAATGGATATACCCATGCATGCCTGGAAAAATCATCCATGAAAGTCATGAAGTAAAGATAGTTCCCAAAAGAAGGTGTCTGCATAGGACCATAGACATCACTATGTACAAGCTGCAATTTCTAAGTAACCCAAACTGAACCATCTTTTAGAAAGGAGGAATGCTGCATTTTTCCCAAAATACAACCTTCACAAACATGTTTTCCGGGTGCCTCAAGTTTGGGCAAAGAGGACATTATTTCAGATTTCTGCAAGCATAGCAAACTAGCAAAATTCAGATGACCAAAGCGTGCATGCCAAAGCTTTCCATCTGACATAGCCTGAGAACCATGCACTGCACATGCCGAATTATTTACAAATCTTTCATAGTCTATGAGCTTACACAACCCACGACATAAAATGCCAGAAGCAATAATGACGTTGCCATTTGACAGATCATGAACTGTACATCTGTCATCAATAAATTTCACAACCAAGCCAATCTTGGCTAATGTAGAAACTGATAACAGATTTTTCTTGATCCTTGGCACAAACAAAGCATCTAACAAAGTGAAAGAACTACCATCAGTAGTAGTCAAAATGATCTTATGAACTCCCATAACAGGATAAGAGGAGTTGTTGGCATATGTAATAGTATTCCCTGTAGGGGCAGGTTCAAGTGAAGAGAAGAAACTACGCTACGAGATAATATGTTTGGTCGCCCCACTATCAAAGTACCAAACATCTGGGTGTAGTGCAGACATGCACTGCTCATGAGAAGATGGGTCAAAACTGCAAACAATAGTAAACACCCATTCTTCATCCTGCACAAGATTAACAGACTCTGTTTTCGATGTAGAGGCCTCTGCAACAACCATTCCAACCTCTTTCTTCTTTGCCTCTTTAGCAGTCAGTTTTGGATAGCTCTTAATAACATGATCATTTGCTTTACAGCAAAACACTTTTTGGTTTTCTAATTTCTTCTCATCTTTGTCTTCCTTCTTCAAATGTGCAGCATTTGCAAATTTTTTCTTACTAGTAGAAGAGCTCCATTTTCCTTTGCCCTTCTGACTAGCCAGGAAAGCTCTGCAACATGCATAATAGACTTGTTTTGCCTATACTAGTCTTCTTGCAACAAAATAGAACCTAACTCTTCAAATGTTAAGGCATTCAGATTGCTTTTCATCATCAAACGAAGAGTAGAAGCAAGGCTCTAATATGAGTCGAGAAGACCATTCAGAAGAGTCTGCACAAGTGAACTGTCAAGAAGTACATCTACAGAAATCAAGTGTTCCTTCAAATCCTTGATATTTGTCAAAAAACTGTCCATAGAATCACATTCATTCATGTGCTCACTCTCCAACTGTTTTCGGAGGTAAGCAACACGAGCCTGACACGTTTGATAGACAAGGCTATCAATGCATGTTCCTGAGCAACTCTGCCATCCCAACGAATTCGTTCTCTAGTAGATGTAGCAGAAAGCATAGCATGAACAAGAATTTGCAGAATATCACCATCTTCGACACCTTCTGCATCAGCTTCAGTACCTACAGTTGTAAGAGTTGCAGGTGTGATAGGACGTTTTTCAACACCCTATACAATGTTCCACATTCCTTTTGCAACCAATACATTTCGCATCATATAAGCCCATAACGGGTAGTTGGTACCATCCAACTTATCCTCAATAGCCAACATATGGAATACATCACTGCTTTCAGCCATGTTCGGTGACTAAAATACATTGATGCAAAAAATTGATTGTATCCCAAAAAAGTTGAACACAACACCCCACATGAATTCTGCTAAATCTATAGCAGACTTCAAGAGCTTATACTAGTGAACCAAAATTGGTATATACCTTTGGTACAAAAAGACAAAATAGTCTACATAAGTGCTACGATATGTGTTCGGAGGCTGAAACATGATTTTGGCATCACAAAGCGAAGCAGTTTTGATCTCTAAAACACCTTGAGTATGCTCACCAAAATTCGTGCAACTCTGCGACTGCAACTAGAGAGGTGTCGATGACACCCTAGGTGAAGCGGCGACCTGCTCTGATACCAATTGTTGGAGTTAGACATCTACGGAAGCACGTGAACAACACAAGAAAGAAGAAGAAGCTTGGAGCACAACACATAATACTGAGTGAATTACCACTAGAATGTACAAAGATAAGTAGCCCATTAGGGCAATAGGCATATATACAAGCCGAGGAAAAAAAACTCTTAAAGAAGGAAAAAAGTGCCCCAACAGTCCCAAAGCATTCACACACATCACTACCTAAATATATCAACAATCTTTGTATATTCTAGTGGTAATACATTCAGTATTGTGTGTTGTGCTCCAAGCTTCTTCTTCTTCCTTGTGTTGTTCGTGTGCTTCTGTAGATGTCTAACTCCAACAACCCTTACACCATGAAATGTGCAATTGGAGTTATTAAATATACTACTAAAGTCTGACAAGAATTAGGAAGTGTCATTAATAAAAAAAAACATCCATCATCAAAGTAGGTCAGCTAGAGTTTTCAATTCGTGAAAGAGTGCATCGTGCATGTAAATGAAACATTTGCTTTAGTATATTTATTCAATCATCAAATTCCATACTGGTTACCTTTCTCTATGGGGCACATAGCCTATTAGAGTTGTATTTTTATACATGCAATTCATCTCCTTCCATATTACATAAGCTATAGTAAGTCAGTTTAGGTCTCTTATAATATGACACAACCATCTCAATATATGCAATGGATTACTTGCAAAGATATTTCAAAGTTTCACAATCATGGTGGTAGGTATGTGATCATCAAGTACATGATAACAAGTTTTAAGAACAAATCCTAAGCACTCCATTTTCCCACAAGTAAAAAAATATACAATTGAGCCCCTTGATTTTGAAAAGATTTTGTATATCACTTGAATTCAAGGCAATTGATAAGTGAAAATCAAACAAGACTATAGATAATCACTGGAAAACAAGATAAAAAACTACAAATTTTTTTGGAAGTTCAATCAATTTTAGAAAATGTTTGCAAAAAGCAAGTTAGTGTATGTGAAATTACACATGCCTTAGAACACATGCAAAATGTGTGATTGCATAAGAGGAGAAAACTCCAAGAATTCCATAGGATGAGTTTCTAATTAGTTATTTGATACCAAAAATTTAGGGATTTCACACTAAATCAAGGAAATAGCATAAGGATGATACATTAACAAACAATACAAAGCAAAATCTACAAAATACAAGGGTTGTTCAAACCTTCAAATGGTTGATGTGGCCGATTTTCAAATGAAAAACTTAAACATACACATAGTCTCTCAAATCATAGGAATCTGCTACAATAATAATCTTTAAAACTGGTTTATAATCATGCATGTATAATGTTATGCGAGAAGAAGTGAGAATCACCACTTTTCCTAGTTTGGGATGTGAGGCCATGTGGCACTCATGCTCATAGCCACTTGAGTGGCTGCATGGAGAGAGAGAGAGAGAGAGAGAGAGAGAGAGAGAGAGAGAGAATTTTTTGTTGGTAGAGACCACAAGATCGGGAGGAGAGAATGCACAAGCATCTCTCAAAAAAGATTCATAGAGTAAATCTAAACCATCATCCAACCATAAGATACTAGTGTGATATCTAACATCAATGTGTTGACCCACTGAGGTTCTTTTGATGAGTTTTTTACTCAAATAATGATTCACTTGAGATTAATTTCATGCCTATATTCAATCTTTATGACTGCTTACTAGGAATGCGATTCTTGTGCATTGCTTGGAGTCAAAGGATTGAATTTATTGAGTTACACTAAGAACTTGGTTCTTGAATTAGTTAGTCTATTCCTTAGTTAAAAGGATTATTTCAATGTCAAAGTCTTACTTCTTAAATTTATCAGATATTTTTGAATCAACAACACTTTATCTTGAAGTGTTCCATAAAATAGGAATAAATATTTTCCCTATTTAAAAAACAAGATCTTGGAAGTTACTTACTTCGTATCTCCTTACTTACTTGATCTTGAAGTATCTTGAGATCATGATTTTATCCTCCTTGAATTTAAACTTTTCCTTTGAATTTTTAATTCCCTTGAGGATCAAATCTAACTTCAAGATTCACACTAGGACTGACATCCCACGATTTGATGCCCCATACCATCTTTCCTACATCAATCTGAGTATAAAATTTGATGTCCCATACCACCCTAATTTATATTCATAGTGATGTAGGAGTGATACTTATCTTGAAGTCTAAACATATCTTGATAGAGTACCTTCTCTTCCTTCTCACTTCAATAATTTTTAAGTTTCAATCATTACCTCTAACTTGATATTCTAGGTTTTGATTCCCTCACACAATCGTTTTCATGATTTTGTTCTTTGTAGTGGAAACTTGAAAAACTTTTGGATTGAACATCCATCCTTCTTTTATAGGGTTTTCAAAATAAAAACCATTTATAATTCCAAGTTCTTGAATTTCTCAAATTCAAGTCCAACTGGTTATACTTGACCAATGTATAATGATGTGAGCTTTTAACTTCTTGTCTTTAGATTCCTTTCTTAATAAAGCTTTAAGTAGCTACCCCAGGGGACTCTATAGGAATATCTCTATTGCTTGAGTCTAATCATTTTTGGATTTTATCAAAATACCTTTAAGGATAGGCAAACTTTGTGTTTACCTTCCATAGACTTAATTACCATCATCACATTTGCAGACTACATATTTGGAACATTTCATTCTGTTCAGACTTGGAACAACTTACTCTTTTTCACACTTTCCATTGGACAAATGAACTTGAGTGAAAAAAATTCAAAAAAGGAGTTTGATTGCCAATACTTAGGTAAACTCGAGAGTAGTTCCAATTGCAAGTTCTTGTTCAAACCTTGCCAAGCCTGATCAAGTCATTAATATCTCTCAAACTTGTTTGAAGCATTTTGGCTTACCTATAGGATTTACAGAGATCTTTCCCTCAACTCAAGTCCAAGCATATGATAATGCCTTTTAGATTCCAAAACTAAGAATCTCATCAATGTTGATACAACATTAGGTTATACCAATCATTGGACTTAAGTATTGCTACCAGTGGTTTGGGACTTTTTGGGAACTACTTATTGTCTAACGAGTTTGAAGAACTCCATTCTCACTACTAGGGAGAATTTTACTCTTCAAGGACTTGAGATTCCTTCTAAGGAATCAAATAACCTAAGCAAATGATTAATCTAGGATTCTTTGAAAGAAATTCTTGAATTTTGGACAAGACTCTCAAAGCTTTATTGCTTGAAGTTGTTCATGTCTCGAGTATCAAACCAAAGGATCATTGTAGGACATGTTTTCCCATTTCTTGATGAAATTTTGACTTGAATTTTCATTTGTATGTGAAAAACATTCCTTTTCTTGAGTTTGAAAAAATTATTATCATTGTTCAATTGTTTGATGTTACATCATCTACATTTGTATCCACATGAGTGCACCTCCATTTTGTATTTAAGAGGCACTTCTTTTCCAATTTATTTCCATTTTATATTGTATCTCTTTTGTATTTGGGTATGTTGCCATTTGCTTCTATCATTGTATTCATTCTCCTTTAAGGGGAACTATCCCACATGAGATGTACTTTGGAGAGCCCGTCCCAAATCTATATAAGGGGGGACTCTCCCCCCATTTGTACTTGGTTAGAAGCTTGAGGAGCCTACTCCATGCTCTTTTCAAGCTCATTTCTAATCCATGTGAGTTTACCCATTTCTTGGTCTTCACTTTGAGTCTCTCACACTCTTCTTTTGTGAGTACACTCTTCTTTTCATTTTGCTTCCATGTGTGTACTCTCTACAATAATTACCTTCGATTCATGAGAATAAGGTGCATATCCATTTTTCTATCTGCCAAGTGTCTTCTCACATAAGTATTGGTCCATTCATTTCTTTTTCTAGGTTATGTTGATTCTCATCATCTTCCTCATTCTACTTCATTAAAGCTATGTTAGGTGATCGATGCCATCAACTACTATAAAAGACATAGGGTAGTAGATGATGTTGTTGTCGCTCTAGTTGGCTATAGTATTGTTTGAGTTCTTACATGTTTTTAATTACCTACATTTAGCACATGCAATGTATGCACCGTGTTAGGTCTTTTTTAAGGAGGCCATCTTTTGTATCTATGCTATTAGTATGCACACTTTATTTGTAGCTTTGGGATTGGAAACTTCCATGGTACTACTTATCAATGGCACACACAAATCACCCATCACAACATAATGAGATGAACAAGAGATAGAGCCCCTTTATCATCAAGGGGAGGTATGAAGATTGACCATGATTCTAGATCTACATGAAGATCACAAAGGTGCATTTATGTGATGAAACTTGCTAGGAACCAAAATTATGATAAACCATCTATCTTTTTAAACTCCCCCCTAAAACTTGAGCTTTCTATAGAAAGCCTACGATTATGAAGGCCAACAAAACTCCTACAAAGCTCCTAATGATCTTGAAACTTAATCATGTTTTATGTGCTTGTCTCTAAAATCCTTATACTTGGATAGTGAATATCCCAAATGAATCTACATATCACATACGATGCCTTATGACTAAAAGTTTCAAAATTTTGAAAATCGATCTTAGGCTCCAAAAACCTCAAAACTCTTTGAAGCCTTAATGTCCAATACAAATTACAAGGGAAGGTTGTCTACATTGTGGCATTTTGATTTTCAGAGGGAGGGTTGTTGGGAATATCAACATTTTATGTGTGAAGAATATTCCCCTAAGAACAAATGCTACATAATTCTCTTAGTTCCTTCTTTAAGCTCTCCAAATCACATAGTTTTCATATGAAATTAATCCTCAAAAGTGGTTTTTGAACATCCAAAAATCTTGCATATATAATTTCCTGTTATCAATGAAATAAAGGTGCATTTTGATTTTTCTATTCACGGATGTGCCCTTGTGCTTATGTTATGTTCCATTCATTTCATTTTGAGTGATATGTCAATTGCCTTCCTCTTCATCCTATTGTGTTGATGCTCTATGAGGTGGTTGACACTAGTTATGATGTTATTGCATACAAATAAACTCAAACTTAACTTTTGGGTGAAAAGAGAAATCTACATTTCTAGTTTGAACAAGCTTACCATGATCCAAGTGTACAATGGATGTGAGTTTTGTGTTCTATTGTGTGACCCTATTGATGATTTTAGAGGTTGCCTTGTAGGTTGTGTGGTATATTGCATGAACATAGTCATGTTGGAGGAACCATCTTATTGTTTCTATCCAATTGTTGCTAAGTAGCATCAATCATTTGTTGACAGATACCCATATGTTCCATGGTAGGGTTCTCTCTAGAGTTGCACTTCTCTTTTTGTACCACTACAAGGTACTCCTAAACACGAGCAAGAAATAATGTAGAAGCAATTCTAAGTCTTTAGTTTTTATGAGTGTAACTTCATTATTTGTTGTTGGCTCAAGCTCTCATTGATCATTGTGTGCCAACCATGAAGTTAAATCGTTTTCTTTAATGCATTGCTCATTGGTGGCATGTTCTAACCAAGACCGAGATAGCTATGGATGAGAATGTTAAGTGAGATGAACTTAGGAAAGTTGGCCCTTGATTCTAACTAGTCTTCAGGATAGGAGAAGTCTAGGAGCTCCAAAAAGGATATTGACCATGTGGGAGAACAAGGAGGTGAAAGGTTAGAAGCAAAAGAAGGCAAAGCTTGACTCTCAAGTAGCTATAATGGGAAAAGAAAATAGAACAGAAATCACAATAGAACAAGCTATTGAAGACATGAAGCTCACCCCTTTGAGGGCTTTGCAAGGGTTATCAAGGATGAAACATTGACAATTTAAACATTATCAATGGTTATATCATGGGAATGGAGCCTTGTGGATATGGTGGGGGAGCTTAACAAGTATCTATCTATGTATCTATGTATCTATGTATCTATCTATCTATCTATCTATGTATCTATCTATCTATCTATCTATCTATCTATCTATCTATCTATCTATCTATCTATCTATCTATCTATCTATCTATCTATCTATCTATCTATCTATCTATCTATCTATCTATCTATCTATCTATCTATCTATCTATCTATCTATCTATCTATCTATCTATCTATCTATCTATCTATCTATCTATCTATCTATCTATCTATCTATCTATCTATCTATCTATCTATCTATCTATCTATCTATCTATCTATCTATCTGTTGGAGCAGAACAATCATCAATAGTGATTTTATGAAGATCAAAGTGAGAAGACATATGGAAGAATGAAGATTATTTCCAGAGGAAGAAAATGGAATCAGAAATGTTTCTTTTGTATATTACTCTTGTAAATAGTTCAAAATATTTTGAAAAGGATGACGAGTTAGACTCGTATATATATCTACAGATACGTATTCATAAGTAGAGAGAGTGATATAGATCAGATAGAGAAGAATAGGTGAAGAGGTGATGAACATTGTATGTATCATCAACCATATGTATGAAAAGTAATGAAGAAGAAAATATTGTAGAATTCTGCGCGTCGATCTTCTCTCCCATTCTCCTTCTGTGCTTAATCTTTTGAAGAATCCTTTTGCACGTATCTAAGTCCATAGCTAATCTATCTATGGCTAGAATTTGAGAGATTAATTTCAATCAGGTTGTGAGAATTTTGCTTAGGAACATTCATATGTGAAGATGTTCTGAGAGTCGAGAAATCTGGCGCACATTTCATCTTCAAAGAAATGGCCAGTGCTCAGTCCACAGTGTAAAGTTTTACACAAATGAGAGCTTAAAATTTAAGTTGAAAGGTAAGCCATCTATGGCTAGAAGATCTTGATGAAACGGGTTCAGAGTTGGGAGAACTAGTGCTAAGAAGTTACAGGTGTTAAAGTCGCCATTGCAGAGAAGCACTTTCAGACATAGGTAAAGTGTTTCACACATTTCTCAGTGTGTACTTAATCTTTTTGAGAGATTTAACTTGGCAAAGTTGCGCAACCTTAAGGCAAAGTGTTGTGCAAAGTTTTATCAAAAACTTTACAGGATTGATTAGTCAATGAGTGACTAATCTGCAGCAGACTTTTCTGAAGAAACTGAATTTTTCAGAATAATCAATTTTCTGATAAGTTGGTGAAGATTCTCTAAATTAAGTGGAGTCTAAAGTTGATCTTGATATAGAGGTGATCTAAATTCAAGGTCAACTTGTTCTTTTGGAGATTAACACTCTCCATCACTATCTATCTATCTATCTATCTCTCTGTCTGTCTATCTGTCTGTCTGTCTGTCTATCTGTCTGTCTGTCTCTTTATCTGTTTGTCTGTCTGTATGTCTGTCTGTTTGCCTGTCTGTCTGTCTCTCTATCTGTCTGTCTGTCTGTCTATCTATCTGTTTGTCTGTGTGTCTATCTGTGTGTCTGTTTGTCTATCTATCTATCTGTCTATCTGTCTATCTATCTATCTATCTATCTATCTATCTATCTATCTATCTATCTATCTATCTATCTATCTATCTATCTATCTATCTATCTATCTATCTATCTATCTATCTATCTATCTATCTATCTATCTATCTATCACTACAAGAAAAAGGGGGGCGTAGCGACGCCCCCGAATCGGGAAAAAAATGAAAACCGTCGCTTATGCGACGAAGTCATCGCATACCCGACGGTAAAAATTTCGGATTTTTTTTTTTGGCCGACCATCGTCGCATAAGCGATGCTACTCAAGAAGCGTCGCTAGCACCGTCGCTGGTTAGTGACGCACTTAGCAACGTTTGCAAACTGCAAAGCGTCGCATATGCGACGCTCTGCAATGTAAAAAAAAAAAATTCAATTCTCCCGGCACATTTGTGCCGGGGCTTGGACGCGAGGAAGAACACTTAGACCGAGAGAGAGAGAGAGAGAAAGAGCGCGCGAGAGGGAGAGAGAAAGAGCGCACGAGAGGGAGAGAGAGAAGCGAGTCCATTGATAGGTATGCGCACACACACACTTACACACACACACATATGTACACACACATATACACGCATAGACACACACACACATACGCATAGACACACACACACACATACTCACAAATACACACACAG
Source organism: Ceratopteris richardii (assembly GCA_020310875.1). NCBI lineage: Eukaryota > Viridiplantae > Streptophyta > Polypodiopsida > Polypodiales > Pteridaceae > Ceratopteris > Ceratopteris richardii. Next base: position 109,034,252 of record CM035426.1, on the reverse strand, counting down.
ACACACATACACAATGCATAATGCATACACATACACACATGCACACATAATGCATACACATGCACACACATATACACATGCACACACATATACATGCACACACACATACATATGTACACACACATATACACGCATAGACACACACACATATGCATAGACACACACACACACATAATGCATACACATGCACACACATATACACATGCACACACATACATGCACACACACATACACATGCATAATGCATACACATACACACATGCACACATAATGCATACACATGCACACACATATACACATGCACACACATATACATGCACACACACATACACATGCACACACACATACATATGTACACACACATATACACGCATAGACACACACACATACACATAGACACACACACACATACACACAAATACACACACATAGACACACATACACAATGCATAATGCATACACATACACACATGCACACATAATGCATACACATGCACACACATATACACATGCACACACATATACATGCACACACACATACATATGTACACACACATATACACGCATAGACACACACACACATAATGCATACACATGCACACACATACATGCACACACACATACACATGCATAATGCATACACATACACACATGCACACATAATGCATACACATGCACACACATATACACATGCACACACATATACACATGCACACACATATACATGCACACACACATACACATGCACACACACATACATATGTACACACACATATACACGCATAGACACACACACACATACACATAGACACACACACACATACACACAAATACACACACATAGACACACATACACAATGCATAATGCATACACATACACACATGCACACATAATGCATACACATGCACACACATATACACATGCACACACATATACATGCACACACACATACACATGCACACACACATACATATGTACACACACATATACACGCATAGACACACACACACATACGCATAGACACACACACATACACACAAATACACACACATAGACACACATACACAATGCATAATGCATACACATACACACATGCACAAATAATGCATACACATGCACACACATATACACATGCACGCACATATACATGCACACACACACATACACATGCACACACACATACATATGTACACACACATACATATGTACACACACATATACACGCATAGACACACACACACATACACATAGACACACACACACATACACACAAATACACACACATAGACACACATACACAATGCATAATGCATACACATCACACATGCACACATAATGCAAACACCTGCACACACATATACACATGCACACACATATACATGCACACACACACATACATATGTACACACACATATACACGCATAGACACACACACACATAATGCATACACATGCACACACATATACACATGCACACACATACATGCACACACACATACACATGCATAATGCACACATATGCATACATACATAATCATGCATACACACATACACACATACACACATACACATAGACAAGACACACATATACCTACACACATACACACATAATGATGCATACACACACATACACATGCATACACACACATACACATGCATACACACACACATACACGTATATATATTGATTTCTAACCATTTTGTTTTATATGTTAGGTATTATGGATCCCAGTAAAGAGAGAAAGGCGAAACTCACTCTCATAAAAAGTCTTATGAGAGCAAGAGTTCTGTCAGATACTCTAGGGGCCATAATGCGGGACTACGCAGAGATGTCCGATGAGGAGCTGGATTAAACGATCCAGATGCTTACGCGATCAGACGAGGGCTCTTCTGCAGATCCACACGCAGGAAGAGAGCTATCTGCTCATAGGTATGTTTTTTTTCATAAACTTTTTTAATGATATTATAGCACATATTTTTATTTATTTCTATCTATCTATTTTCAGGACACCTATACCACCTCCAGCACGTGATAGGAGAGCAGAGACGTTGCCTATGAGGACATGCATAGGCACGTTAGGACTAGAGTGCGACATAGAGCCAGAGGGGAATATTGTATACATAGGAAATGGATTGGAGTTCAAGAGGAGAATGCGTGCACTATGCGACTCTTACCTGCGCTTTATCCACTTACCGTGGAAGTAAGTAAAAGTTTTACATATAAATTGAAATATATATCTTATGTTTTATTTATATTATGTTTTTTATTTTTGTAGTGAGCATGATGAGAGGGATAAAAAGTACGTGCTCAGTTCACTTGAGACGGAGTTTGGGACAGGGTGGTCTCTTAAATGGTGTTTAAAAGAGATGCGGACACTTATGGCGCATCGTCGTGACAATGCACGGTATGTATGTATATGAGAGAGAGAGAGAGAGAGAGAGAGAGAGAGAGAGAGAGAGAGAGAGAGAGAGAGAGAGAGAGAGAGAGAGAGAGAGAGAGAGAGAGAGAGAGAGAACACTAATCTCGATATTAGGGTTTTGAAATCCCTAATTTAAAAACTCTAATTCAACCTTTTAGCCATATGTTTGAAGTATATGTACACCTCCGACGTCCTACTAGAGAGATGTCTCTCCTCCCAACCTTATGCCTCTATATATAGCTACTCGAATCAACGAGGATCATGATTCATAATATATGTAAAGATATATACACATCATGTAGATAGGATACATAAATATAAAATGGAGTAGATATATTATGCATCACACATACATGCCTAAATGCACACATAAATATATATATACATACTAACATATTTACATGTACATATTTACACATACATGTACATGCCTACATGCACACATAAACATATATATACATGCATACATATTTACATGTACATATTTACACATAGACACATATACATATATACATGTACACAATTATAAACACTTGCATATATTACGTACATGAATACATGAATATTTTACATAAATGCATATGCATATATACACATGCATATTTAACACATGTATACATATATCACACACATGCAAACACATACATTTACATGAAATACATATATATGCATACTAATATATGTATACATATAATACACATGAATACACACACATATGCATACATACATGATATAAATTTACTCCTCGAAGATAAAGCTATATATAAAATAATTAGGCATACCCCCGAGCTTTATGTTCTAACTTAGAAGAACATGATTTCATCTTTGTAGTAGGATTCATCGTTATTCAAGTTAATAAAAAAAACCTATTATCTGATATCCATTCAGAAGCTTCAAGTTACTATCTAATCTGCTCATATGTTTTCATTATTGCCATCATTTTGGTAAGACATCAATATAGTCTCATCTTCATTATCCTTATTGATTTCATTTATTTCTTCTATTGTTAAATCTATGTTCTCATGAATCACATCATCTATTGGTGGATTAATATCTATTTCTGGTAATTCCTCTTCCTCATCAGTAGAATCAGCATGTAGAGAATTATCCTCTTCATAAAAAATATTAGTATCATTATCACGTATAATGAGTCTAATTTCTATTCCAGATGTTGATGTATCAGTATCTGATGCTGAATCATCAAGAGGACTTTCTTCAATCTCTCTAACAATAAACTGTTCAAACAATGACCTACCTCTAGGTTGCACATGAATGACTTGCCACCAAGGATGAGCATCTGGGATTTTATAAAAACATGCTTGTTCAATATGCCTAGGAAGAATATATGGTTCTTTAGTAGATCGCATTACCTTGGAAGAATCAATTGCCCAAAACCCAGATAATTCCTTTCTTATTGTAGAATTACTACCTTTATACTCCGCTCGATACCAGTCAACCTTCAAAATGACCTATCAAAATATATAACAACAAAAACGTCCCATTATTAGGTGCTTAAAAAAATAACCAACTCTAAAAAAAATATATAAACTTTTTTCTACCTGTTTGAATGTACGAAATGAAATTTTGTAGATACCAACAATAGTTCCTACGTAACCAAGTTCGCTATCTATAAGGTTCGTGTCTTTTGAGCTAGCACGTGATAGTTGCTTGAAACAAGCAACAATACTAGAATCCTCTGTTTTACGTAAAGAATCAATGGCTTTGATTCTAATATGCTGTCCAAAAGCCCACATATTAGTGAACATTCGAGCCTGCAAAATAAATTCAATTAGTAAATAGAAACTAACATACATATATGAAAAAAATAAAATATATATTTTAATAAAATTACCTTTTGTTCACAACCTATCATTAACTCTCTTTGGTCATCTGAGATTTCTTCATTATTTGCGTTGGCACGTTGCAAACGACTATATAGCCAATCCGTGAAAGAAGGTATATCTGTAATCTCATTATTATCGAGATTACGATTAGATCTTTTGTTTTTTTGCCTTTTACTTTGGAGACTTTGAAGTTCCTCGTACTCGCTAACGAATGCTTGCATGCATTCGCTATTATATACTACAAAAGTAGAAACATCATTTTTTTCTTGAAATGTAAATAATAATGGAACCCCCTTACCTGATAATACCTCATCTGTTATTTTTGAAGAAGACTCGTTGGTCCATGCACGTGGAGCTTCTTCATGAACTCTTTCAAGGTACTCACTAACGTAATACATGCACTCTTCAAGCATCCAACCCTTTGCCATGGATCCTTCTGGTTTTGCTCTTTGTCACACATAACCTTTTAGTATTCCCATAAATCGCTCGACCCAAAACATCCATCGAGTGTTGACAACACCGGCAATCTCTATCTCCTCTACAAGATGGACTAGTAAATGAACTTGAATATCAAAAAATGAAGTAGGAAGTTCTTTTTCCATCAAACATAGTAGCTCTTTGCATTCACGTTTTTTTTGTGGGATCGAATTTTTATCGATCTCTTTGGATGTAATCCACCTATACAAATCATAAAAACAATTGTAAAGAAGTTAATTAAAAAATAAAAGATATCCAATATTCATACATATTAAATATAAAAGTATCATAATTACCTTATAAGTGATCCAAGACGATAGATCACATTTCATACTCCTTTCGTTGTACATCCATCGATAACAAAAGGTAAAATATGTTTCAAAAAGTTATGCCAGTCATGGGTCTTTAATCCAGATAAGCTCTTATCATCCATAGTAAACATGTTTTGAAACGATGCTCCATATCCTGTAGGAGTCTTGATCAATTGAATTCTATTGTTGATAGTCTGTATCTCTTTTGTTGTAAGTACCCAAGGAGCAGATGCATAAGTCGTTTCTTGTCGATGTCTATAAAAAACTGGCCATAACTTTGGTTTGGATTTTTGATCTTTCAAATCATTCCTTGATGTTGTGGTATCTTTTAGTCCAAGAAGATGCTGTCATAGTGAATAACCAATATTTTTGAATATATGCATAGGATCAAGAAGATGACATACTTTTAACTCTTTCCAATACTCCAAAGAATACCATATTGATATGTTCTCTGCGAGTGCCAATTTCCCTTTACCTCTGTTCACATACTCATTATCTGAATCATCACTGAAGATTTCTGCTTCTGGATCTATCAGAGGTCCATCTGTCCATTTTTTATACCAATCCATAGGCGTCATAGGTTTTGGATACTGGCCTGTTTCAAGCTTTCCATTAAAATGTATCGCTTCTCTTTTAGATCTTAATGGATGATCATCAGGCAAGAATCGTCGATGTCGAAGATAAATATTTTTGTTGAGATTCTTACTATAGATTGATCTCAACCAATCACCACAATATGGACAAGCTTTATAACCCTTAGTAGATATTCCTGCATCATGGAAAAGGATAAAAATATAATTAGATTAAATCATATTTATTTACATGCATATTGAATAAAAAAATTACATCAATACCTGAACAAACGCCATATCCAGGAAAATCGTGAATAGTCCAAGCCACAATACCATGAATCGTAATATGTCTTTCATTGATGCTTTTCGATATATCAATGACATTAATACCTCTCCATAACTCTTGAAGATCGTCAATGAGAGGAGCAAGATATACATTCATATCTTTAACTTGTCTTTTGCCTGGGATTAAAAGTGAAAGCATTAAATGTTCCTTTTTAATGCTAAGATATGGTGGAAGATTGTAGTTTATGACTACCACTGGCCATGTTGACCATTTACTAGATTTCATGGAGAATGGATTAACCCCATCTAATGCAACTCCTAACTTTAGATTCTGTGGATTTTGTGCAAATTCAGGCCATGTAGAATCAATATGCTGAAAAGCAACACTATCATGAGGAATTTTGATTATTCCATCAGTACTTTTGTGATCATGTCCCCAAGTCAAAAGCTTTGATAATTCGGGGCTTTGAAACATATGTCTAATCCGTGGAGCCAATGGAAAATGTCTCAATACCTTATTCGGGATTTTACCTTCTTCACCCTTATATCGAGGAGATTGACATTTGGGACATGTCAAAGAGTCTGCATATTCACCTCTATATAAAATACAATCGTTAGGACATGCATGTATACATTGATAATCTATACCAAGATTGTTGATTATCTTCTTCATTTCATCATGTGAGGTAGGAAGAATATTTTGACTTGGTAAAAACTTTTCAGATAATAACCTGTAAGTTTATCAAAAAAAGATATATTAAAAAAGGTAAATAAATATATATACATATATACATGCAGGTTTTTATTCTTACTTTAGATAAGGTAAGAACAAGAACTTGAATTGAATAGATACTTTTTGTCCGCGCATCTTTTAAAACTATTAATGCATCTTTCAAAATATTTACGCAAAACAATCGTATCCTGTCAATTCACACATATGTTCATATAATGGTGACGTGGATGAATCGCATGCATAGAGGTTAGTCAAGATAGAGCAGGATTTCTCGGGTATGCAGTAAACCTCGTGCATGTCAATGATGAGCATCTGAACTTTAGGATACAAAGTGGACTACTCCATTATAATTAGATTGCTGTCCCTTGAGTAACCTCTGTGCATGCGACTCATCCAGGTCACCATTGCGAATATTTGGAAAGATGCATTAATAGTTTTAAAAGATGCGCGGACAAAAAGTTTCCATTCAATTCAAGTTCTTGTTCTTATAACCTTATCTAAAGTAAGAATAAAAACCTACATGTATTTATATATGTATATATATTTATGCATATATATATATATATAAATAGAAAGAAAATTGAAATTTATACCTTAATAGTGTCGAAACAGATACATTACTCCATCCAAAACGATTTTGAAGGTTGAGAATAAGTAAGCTCGCATTTAGTCGTGTCAAATGACTTCCTTCATATACATGCTTTAGAAATTCCTCTCGAAGATATTTCTCATTTTTAGAAATATCCATGCTCTCACTGTCATTTTGATACCAATCCTCAATAAAATCTGCCATGCCATCATCTTCATCATTGTCACACAAATCTTGTACTTTATCATCTTTTGAATATAGATCTTTCAACTTTGCATATTGCATAGGCTTAGTTTTGCGTAGCCTCCTCATGGAAGCTTCTGATAAATGAGGTCTTATTGGTAATTGTGAATGTTGTGGACGAATATCATCAACATCATACGTTGGAATCTACACATATAAATAAAACTCATTAGTATTCCATAAATGAATAAAAATTAAACTTCAAATATAAAATTAAGTATATAACTTATTAAATATGGATAGAAAATTTTTATTCTCTGATGCTAAAAGGTGCTCTTGGAGGTCTACGCCATCCATAATTCACTAATAGTTCATCACCAGCATGTAATGTAGTAATAGCATTGACAACTATGTATCTTGATACATCTCTACTCATGTATGGTGATTCATGACTATTTTCACGCTCCTCAAATGTGCAATTAGTCCTTGAACTATTATGTAACCCTCGACTACTATTTATTAAACCTGCTATATTTCCATGTGTGTAAGATCTTCCATCAATATATAATCTTTCATTTTCTGCATGTAAAATCCTTCTACTAGTAAGAGATGCTTCGTTCAAGCATATTCCATAAGTACTCATGCTTTGAACATAACGTGAAAGTCGATGCCAATCTCCCCATCCATATATAGGACCACAAAATGACATAAGAGTGACTTCAGAGTTCGGAGGCACATACAAATCCTCTACAATAAAGAGACCACGACCAGCATTAGTAATAGTGGATGGAGCAATCATATAGCGATTACCCCAAAAGTTGAAAACCTCTCCATCTAAAGGAAGTGGTCCTCTATTCCATCCTCCATATCTTCTTCTATCATATGTTTGTACTAAAGAACGATCACGAGCTGGCAATGGATAATCTCCAGCCGTTTCATTCTCTAAACCAGGAGGTAGAGGATTTCTAGAAACCTCTGCTTGTAATTGATGAACAGCAAGTCCATGACGTGTACGAGGTATATTAACATTATGAGAAAAATCATCATCATCATCATCATCGAGCAAGTATTCCTGTATATCAATAATAATTTGATTTTATACATGGTTTTTAAATAAAAAAATGACATTAATATATATAGAAAATACATACCCAAGCATTATCACGTTGACTAGGTGATGGTGCATGCTCAAAGTACCATACTCTGCCTCATGTTGAATACATTCCAATCGTGGTCTTCGATACGTGCCATAACAAGAGTTACACCAACATATAATATGCTCTTGATAGTAAAATTCATCATAATTCCTATCGGAGGACACATGTGAAGTCGTTGCATGGGTAGGAGGTGGTGGAGTACCCTCTGATTGATCAGAATCTGCACATCATAAGAAACATAAAAAAAAAATATAAGTTATGTATCCATCAAATATAGTTAAAATTAAATATTTCATATACTTACAGTATAAAGTCGTTGCACGATGAGGAGACGGTGGTGGAGTTCCATCTGATTGATCAGAATCTACAAATAATGGTATTTGATATTAATAATTTGATTATCTACATAAATAAAAAATTCACATATACATATTTACACATACACACATATTCACATATACACATTTATACATACACACATATTCACATATACACAACACATATTATTGTGGGATAAATGCATGTATTTTGTATGAATGAGTGTATATGCATGCATGTGTGTGTACGTATATATGTGGATATGTATATGTGTGTTTATGTTATATGTATGTATATGTGTATATATATACATATATGCATGCGTATATGTTTGCATGTATATGTGTATGTGGGTATGTGTATGTGTATGTGTATGTGTATATGTGTGTATATATGTGTATGTATTCTGACTTTTTTTTCTGTTTGAGATTAAATTAACAGGAGATATTGTATGGTCGAAAAAAATAAGAGGCGAGCTAACATACCACCTGAGTCGTGGCAGTTTTTTTGTAGACAGCTACGTCTTCAGGAGTCATTTCCTCAGCAGAAGGTACACAAATTAATAGTTTATATTTATAATTTTTAGATATTTTAGTAATTTTTTAATTTAATTTATGTATTTTTTTCCTTGAATAAACAGGCTGCTGCAAAGAAGAGAGTGGAGTCGGGCCACACATCGCACTTAGGCCAAATGGGCCATAATGGTTTTGTAGCTACATTTGTAAGTATATGTGTTATTGTGAGTATATTTTTTATTTTAGTTAAAATGCAAGCAACTAATGTTTTTTATTTGTTTCATTGCAGCGAAAGGATTATGGCCGATATCCTACGAAACACGAGATCGAGTATGCTACACATTTTGGATATCGGCGTTTGAGCGAGTATATACAAGATCATCCTGATGCCTTTGTGAGTATTTTTAAATTTTATATAATTATTTTGTTGTTATGAATGTTTTAATTATTTTATTGATTTATGTTTGTTATATGTAATACAAGAGTATTATGGGGAGACAAATATGGATGAGGTGGAGAGACAGACACAGGAGGGACGATCTCGATCGTCACAGGGTGATCATGAGGATGAGGATGAGGAAGATCAGGATGATCATGATATTGCTGCTGATGATGATGATCATGATGATGATGATTAGGATTTTAGTTGATTATGACATTGGATTATATGTATTTACATTGATATATATATATATATATATATTTATCTATATATTTTTCATTTCAGTCATGTTTTGAATTGTGTGTATGGTATTAAGTAATGAAGAGTTTTGTTCTATTGATTGTTATTATTGTTTATATTAAGCATGTGTTTTAATACTTTAATTATATAATTCATTCATCTGTGTGTACCTAAGTGTATATGTATGTGTGTCTATATGTATGTATGTGCATGTGTATGTGTGTGTATATGTATGTATGTGCATGTGCATGTATAAGTGTATATGTGTGTATGAGTATGTGCATGTGCATGTGTATGTGTGTATATGTATATGCATGTATATGTATAACTCTATGTGTATGTGTGTGTATGTGCATGTATATGTGTATATGTGCATGTGTATGTGTGCGTATATGTATGTATATGCATGTGCATGTATAAGTGTATATGTATGTATCAATATGTGCATGTTCTTGTGTATGTGTGTGTATATG